>OZ024869.1:65453430-65672791 GCA_964017185.1 Rugalucina vietnamica | reverse complement strand
TTCCGTAGTTCTTTAATAATATTTAATATACTTATCAAATTATACTAAGACGATAAGGCAAGAATGCCGCAAACGTTGACTACTACTCAACTATCTTATATGCAAACGAAAAGAAATAGAAGTGCCAATTGATTCGACAATCATGTCTCTTTAAATATCAGTTATCTATAAGGAAATGTGCATTGTATATTAACATAGTATTGATCAGGGGCCAGTTGTTCAAAACTTTGCAAGCTTAAAGTAATGGTTAAGACCTCAACTCGTTAACTAAATGCCAACTACATAAGCAAATACATTGTTATCTTTTGTTGATAAAATGTGAAAATCTTTAAAATGCAAACGATTCTCACATTTTATCAAAAAACAATAGCAGTGTATTTGTTACAGTAATATTCATGTTTGAAATTTTAACGAATCGTTAACTAGCGGTGTTGTTCATTTTGAACAACTGGGTCCAGGTTGGCTAAAGCAAAATTGTAGTTTGTCCCTATTTGGAAAGCGAAAAAGTCCAATATTCTTATACAATAAGACAAATAAATGTGTGGATGTATGTTGTACGTGTCCCCATGCAAATCAGCTAGTATTAGAATTATTGCCATAAATCTTATCAAAAGTTAATTTTTAAGGTTATTATGTCGCAGCATTGAATTATTAAATTGATTGATTAAATGTCAAGTAGGTGGTTATGATATAAGAAAGCAAACCTCCGGCGCACCAAATTGGCTCGTCTTATGCAATCCATGTTTGTATAACGGAATCTCGGCAAATGAAATCAAGTTATGTTTGTACAACAACCTATAGCATGTTTTATACAAAAGGCCACTGCCATATTTGAGTCGCCGATCATCGGTAAAACCGACCATTCCTTTCACGGGTTGCCTGGCAATCCTTTATCCCCATTGAATATTTGCTTCTTTAGCTGATGCAAGCTATATAACAGTCGTTATTACATGTAAATGTCGTATTCCTCGTATGTTTTCTCTCGGCTGTGTTGACGTGACGCGCAGATTTTTTTTCTGGTTGAAGGCGTTTTTGCATTGCGTTTATATGATATTTATTATTCCAAATGTTGTTTTAATGTTGATCGAGCTGAATGAAATGCACACATGTACGACCCTACCACAGTCAAAAGATGAATAAATTGAGTTTTCAAAATATCGCAAATTACTAGGCAGGGTTCTCATAATTCAGTGCTGTATGTTTCGCAACTCTATCAGCATTAGAAAATCAGCATAGTAGATGTGTTTTTTTTCTTTGCTTACTTGAACGATTGCAAGGCAATAAGGTCCTTAATTGCTGGAAATTCCAATAACACGTATACGCGCAGTATGGCTCATGGTTAAATATACAGCCCACTTTTGGAAACAGTAGAATCAGATACGACAATACACTGAAACAAAGTTATAAAGAGGCCACTTTTCAAACTCATTTTTTGTTTCTAAGCCAAGTTCAAAATTGCACAATTTTTTGCCAAAAGACGTGTCTTTCAAGTAAGTAAAGTTCCAAAGTGTTAAGAAATAATTTTCTTTTACTAGAGGCGTTTTTGGAGTAAAAATGCCAAAATCAATGTTTTTAAATAAAAAATTGGATACAGCACACCATTTATTGAAATTAGGAACGGGTGTCATCAAAGGGGTCGTTACGGCTCGGAAAAACATCAAACATTCGAATTTTCTCTACTGGTAGAATTTTTATGCATTTTTAAAAATCGCCAATTTTGAGATTTTTTAAAAAATTCATAAATGTGCCTCTTAAACATGTTGACCCCTGTTAAATTCACTTGGTGAGGCCTGGAAATGAGAGATATAATTCGACTGAACTGTTTTTGACCATTTTCGAGGACCAACATGTGAAGGCTGCCGCACACTTCCGGTTTCAATGCCAATTTTTAACGAACAAAATAACAAAATTTGTGGACGATTTTTTAAATTTTCAAAGTATATCAGAGTCTAGTATTTGACCTAAATAATCGCTGAAAATTTCAATGCCGTGCTGCTGATAATAACGCAACTGGAGAAGAACAAAGTTGGTATGCAAATTGCATACAAAAGCTGAATTCCTGTTATTCAGGTTGTTGTCTTCTTGCATGTGCAAAACAGAAACGAAGATTCTTATTGCAGCAACACTTTTGACTTAATTTTATCTTGCATCATGGCAGTCAGTAGCACTTTCAAATAAATTAAAATGTAAAAACACAACGTCATAATATGACATTTAATTTGATGTTAATAAAGTGTGACTTTTTGAAATAGGGTACCTTTACACATGCTTCGTCTGTGTGAGAAGTATCACGTATTTTGGAATGCAGAATCTCACAGAGCCACTGTTAGACATTGGTTTATTCATATGATCATGAATTTTAATTGATCGTATTTTACTTTCTGAACTAGAAGACAAAATATGAGGTGGCCTCTTATAACTTTGTTTCAGTGTATACAATCATGCCAATTTGTACACTTCATGCAATATCAAAAGGTACAAGTAGGCAAAGATCAGGAAAAGGCGCAATCAGAAAAAGATTCCCACTCAAGTTTGTTTTAAAAGAGATATTGGGAAAAAGAGTATGTAATAATATTATTGTACGAGTAGATGGTTTGGAGAATATTAAATTGTAATTAATTCTAGTAAGTCACAAGTCTGAACAGTGTCAGTAAAATAATACGGTATACTATCTTAATTAATCATAAAACATGGACAACTGTTCCCTGGCTATTTGAAGCTAAAGGAAACAGGCGTGATGAATAACAATCAAAACGTTCAGATGAGCAAGTATACGACAATATACAACCATGCCAATTTGTACACTTCATGCAATATCAAGTTTGTTTTAAAAGAGATATTGGGAAAAAGAGTATGTAATAATATTATTGTACGAGTAGATGGTTTGGAGAATATTAAATTGTAATTAATTCTAGTAAGTCACAAGTCTGAACAGTGTCAGTAAAATAATACGGTATACTATCTTAATTAATCATAAAACATGGACAACTGTTCCCTGGCTATTTGAATGCTAAAGGAAACAGGCGTGATGAATAACAATCAAAACGTTCAGATGAGCAAGTATAATTGATTTTGTATACAATTTTAACTAACGTGTAAAATTCTAAATTTCGATCTTATACTATCTCAGGGCCGTCGCCGCGTTCTATAAAGTGGTCCGTCGGAAGACATGGTAAAGTGCCGAAGGCACGAGAGGGGGAGAGCACGAGAGTGGGCTAGCCCCCTCTCGTAAGAGGGGTTCGGGGAAAATTTTTTCCCCGAGAAAATTTTGATAAATTGCTGCCTCTAAACGCGTTCTGAGTGCGTTTTGGATCAGAGTTTCGATCGTTTTTGTTAACAAAAATGACAGAAATTCAGACAGTTTAAATTGGAAGATTTATCAGAAAAACAGTTTCTTTTTAACAACCTTTTCGATCCCTTTGCGAGTCTCATTATGCGGTGGCCTTCTGTCGAACCAAGACGCACCGGCGTTGTGGGAACCGAAAAGTTTTAGGCTGATTTTCTAACGGGCGGCACTTGCATATCCCAACATGAAAACATGTCCGTGTAATGTATACCCCCTTGAACCCCACTTTTATATAGAAAAACTGGGGTTTGCATGGGTAAACCTATTTTTCTTATTTTTGCTCCAAAACATAAATCGTTGGTAGAACCGCCTCGGCGAGGCGGTTTTAACGTGTACCCAGAATCTATGTTTTGAGCAAATATAAGAAAACTATCTTTTTTTTTCAGCTGAAAATTTTCAATTTTTAAAGCTCAAAAAATCTCTGCCATATTGCATGGGCAAGTTTTCGTAATGTTAATGGAATTACATTGACATATTGCTATCAACACAGTCTCAGAACTTAAAATATACATGCATGCAAATTCAAAATGTTTTGTATATTAATCATTTGCCAGTCGACATTTTCTTTGATAAAGTACATTTCGAGATTAACAGTGTTATCCCCTGTTCCGTCTTTTTCATGTCATTATGGCATACAAAATAAAAAACGAAGATTGGATTAAAACGCAACAATTTAATTAAAACTCTAATCTATTAATCCTAAAACCCAATCAAATAGGTGTCATTTTAATGACCGCAATGTTTTGACACGCCTCGTGTTTCTTGTGATGTTTGTTTTCGCACCTTTGCCTTGATGACACGAGTTTTGGGTGTTGATTAAGCCGCGACTCGTTCAAGATGAGACGATTAGAAGAACAAAGATAGGTAAGCAATGCTGCGGCGATCGAAAAAAGTGGTACGGCGGATACCATGGTCGGCCAAAAAAGTGGTCCGGCGCTCGCCGGACCTGCCGCACCGGCGATGACGGCCTTGTAATCTAGTCCTTTAAATGAGACATTAATGAGACATTTATTCGAGGTTTCATGCCACACGAAATGCTGAATAACTGAATCTGTACTTGTTCTGTTTTTTTTTTAATGTTTTGAGATAAAGCATTATTAACATCGATTTAAATGTGCAATAGCAGGTGTATTTAAAGTTGCCCTGACTGAGTTTTACTAAAACCGAATATTTAAGGTGTAGAACAAATAAAATACCTGCAATATAAACAACAACCGTTTCAAAATGATCGTACCGGAAATTAATACTACACGCAAAATAGTTCTTACTGTAGAGAGCGACATCATTTTATTGCCATTTGGTGCATCTATTTGATTTAAAACAAAAGCTTGAATTAATGCATCGCAATCTATCTCCAATATTTTACGTAGATGACGATAATTCGCATAGATGTCATAGATAATCATTCTGAATTCGTATTTTCATTACATTTGAACCAACAATGTTCATTTAGTTGTAACAGAAGTAATTTACCATCTCTTTGTCAATCGTTAGAGAGGTTGTTTGGTAAAGGAGAGGTGAGGTGATATAATCATAAGTAGTCGGCAACTCGACATATTCCAGCTATGTTTATTTCAAAACTTCAATTTGTCTACACGAAAGTCATTTATTGACGACAAATTTCTTCATTTTCGGACAATGGCAACCACTTTGATTGATTAAATTCATTCGTCTTTTAAGCAGTATGTACAGAAAGAAAGTTTGATTAAGTAAAGTATCATAAACATGCGTTATTTTAGAGGCGATCGTTGCTCTAAATGCTGTCGGTGCTAGTCCTCTGTAGCTAATAAATCGAAAGAATCTCCGGATCAGAAATGAGTCAAAATAGTGTGGCTCAATTAACATTGGTACCACAAACGCATCCTCCCATGCACTCTGTTGCCAAGTCTGAATTATGGTTATTTAACATGCACATTATGGAAAGATGACTGCTGGAACATTAAAGACCACTCAAACGCTACCTCCCCAACGACATACATTTACACCTATATAAATTGCGATGATATTATATTTTAGTATTATACAGACAAGCAATGAACTTAGATGACGTTCAACGATAAACAAGTCAGAGTGAATTTTTAACGTATGTGTTTTTTATAATCGACTGCATCTGCACGATTTAAAGTAAATACGAATCCAATAGCTTTAGTATTAATTTGTTTGTTTGCCGAAGAACTAGTAAATGTGAGTATGCTATTTTTAAATCGGGTAATGGAACAAATACTGATAAGTTCGCGTTAACAATTAAAAATGTTGTGTGAAACTTAAACCAGAGGACCATTGGTCCTGAGAACGCTCACCTGAAGCCTGATCTTGGAGTATTAAGTCATCATGAAATGACCTTGACCTTGAATACTCACACACCTTTTATTGACTTCACAAGTTGTCTGCATCTGCAATGTTTCAGGTCTCAGGCTGCAATAGTTTCCAAACCCAGTGATTTCTGAGAAAACCATCATTTTAATTTTGATATTTGAATGACCTTGGGTCAAGGTCAACAAATGACCTTGGCCTTCATTAATTACTTACCTTCATCAACTCCATTAGTTGTCTGCATCTAGAAACTTTCAGGTCTCAGGCTGCAACAGTTTCCAAAATATCCATTGTTTTCGCCATTTCCCATGCAAAAGCCTATGTTTCCAAAATTGACCTTGCCGTAAAATAGGTCAAGGTCATCCTATGGTCATCATTTCAACAAACTATGATGGGCTGGAGTCCCAAATGCTACATACCAAGTTTCGCGTAAATCGGCCTGCCGGTTCTGGAGAAGAAGATTTTTGAGCGGTTTTTATCATAGTTGGCGGCCATCTTGGTCATGTGACCCAAATTTCGCGATCACACTTTTGTTCCCCCTACCCATGGACGCTCTACATAAAATTTCACTTTGATTGGCCAAGCAATTTCAGAGAAGAAGATCTTTGAAAAGTGTGTATGGATGACAGACTGGCCAAGGTCAAGAGATGACCTTGACCTAAATTAATTACATACCTTCATCTACTCCATTAGTTGTTTGAAGGTCTCAGGCTGCAACAGTTTTCAAAAAATCCATAGTTTTCACTTTTCCCATGTAAAAGCTTATGTTTCCAAAATTGAAATTGCCGTAAAAAAGATCATGGTCATCCTAGGGTCATCATTTGATCAAACTATGATGGGCTGGAGTCCCAAATGCTACATACCAAGTTTCATGAAAATCGGCCTGCCGGTTCTGGAGAAGAAGATTTTTTGAGTGGTTTTTACCATATATGGGCGTGGTGGCCATCTTGGTCATGTAACCTGGATTTCGCGATCAAACTTTCGTCTCCCCTACCCATGGATGCTCCACATAAAATTTCACTTTGATTGGCCAAGCAGTTTCAAAGAAGAAGATCTTTGAAAAGTGTGTATGGACGACAGACAGGCCAAGGTCAAGAGATGACCTTGACATCAATTAATCACATACATGTACCTTCATCTACTCCTTTGGTTGTTTGCATCTACCACTTTTCAGGCCTCAGGCTGCAATAGTTTTCAAAAAATCCATAGTTTTCACTTTTTCCCATGTAAAAGCCTATGTTTCCAAAATTGACATTGCCGTAAAATAGGTCAAGGTCATCCTATGGTCATCATTTGATCAAACTATGATGGGCTGGAGTCCCAAATGCTACATACCGAGTTTCATAAAAATCGGCCAACCGGTTCTGGAGAAGAAGATTTTTGAGTGGTTTTTACCATATATGGGCGTGGCGGCCATCTTGGTCATGTGACCTGGATTTTGCAACCAAACTTTCGTCTCCCCACCCATGGATGCTCCACATAAAGTTTCACTGTGATTGGCCAAGTAGATTCAGAGAAGAAGATCTTTGAAAAGTGTGTATGGACGAGAGACTGGCCAACGTCAAGAGATGACCTTGACCTAAATTAATCACATACCTTCATCTACTCCATTCGTTGTTTGCATCTACCACTTTTCAGGCCTCAGGCTGCAATAGTTTTCAAAAAATCCATAGTTTTCACTTTTTCCCCATGTAAAAGCCTATGTTTCCAAATTTTACCTTGCCGTAAAATAGGTCAAGGTCATCCAAGGGTCATCATTTTATCAAACTATGATTGACTGAAGTCCCCAATGCTACATACCAAGTTTCGTGGAAATCGGTCCACCGGTTCTGGAGAAGAAGATTTTTGAGTGGTTTTTACCATATATGGGCGTGGCGGCCATCTTGGTCATGTGACCTGGATTTTGCGATCAAACTTGAAATGCCGCTACCAAAGGAGGCTCCACATAAAATTTCAACTAGATCTGCCAAGCGGTTTCAGAGAAGAAGATCTTTGAAATTGTGGACGACGGACGGACGACAGACGACTGACGGACGGACGGACGCCGGATCATGGCCATCCTATAAGCTCACCTTGTGAGCCTTCGGCTCAGGTGAGCTAAAATGTTATCCATGAGAAGCGTGTGTTGCGTTCAAAGTTCTACATTAACAAATGCAACGTCCTGATGAACCTACTGAACTGAAATGCGGCTCATAGCTTACGCGATATCGCGTCGTATATGCAGTTTAATTGCATTTAAATCAATTAAGAAACTTATTGTCTCCGGAAATCATTCAAGATAATCAAGAAAATGTCAGCGTGTAGATTTAAATTGTTCAATAAGTATACCAATTTGTCTTCACCATGAAATATATTAGCAATTTAATTTGATATCTTACAATAGAAAAAAAAAAAAAAAAAAAAACGTCATCATGACATTTTTATCGTAAAGCGGTTTGAGTGTAAAATTCAACCCGCTAAATTGACAATTAAAAGCGTACAAATAAAATATATTAATTGTTATATATCATTTGGATGCGGTAAAACATTGAAATAGGGAAAATGGGTCATAGTAAACAATCTTTAGCAATGAACACTCATCAGTACCATAATGCCAAAATTATGATGAAGTGATGAAGTAACATAGTGCCAATTTTTACGTCAGAGCTAAGTAAAGTTTTTTTTTTTTTTTTTTTTTTTTTTTTTTTTTTTTTTTTTTTTTTTTTTTTTTTTGTAATTTTGTTTCTTTGATGACAAATGAACCACCGACACTTCTGAAACAGTTGTTGTGTTACAAAATAAAACAAAAATAACTTATTCAGATTTAGATTCCGGCTTTAGGTGCTGGTATTTATATTAATGTGTAAAATGGAGAATAGTGATACGTAATTTGTAGCGTGATACGGGTTTTTGTATTTTTGTGTCGGAAAATGGGTAGTATCAATGATAATTTTTGGTAGGTATATCCCAGCAGACATTTGACGTCAGTTGGACGTTAGATTGACGTCAGAATCCGACGTCATAATAACGTTGGATTTAGGTTGATTTTGAAAATTTGTTTGACGTCAAAAACAGACGTCATTCTGACGTCAAAAACAAACGTCATTCTGACGTCAGAAAAACAACGTTGGTTTGATGTCTCAAATGTGACGTCATAATGACGTTGGGGTTTGGTTGATTTTGAAAGTTTGTTTGACGTCAAAAACAGACGTCAATCTGACGTGCTAAAACCGATATCGTGAATGTTTGTTCGCAGTTAAATTAAAATTCTGAAATCCTGAAGTGGATTCAGTAGTGCGGTGATGCACTATTGTTATTCCCTTTCACTCCTTTGATAGAGTTATTCGGTTTTTTTCTTCCTGGGAACCAACCAGTACTAGGGTTTGCTTTTAGTTACCTTTCCTGGGTAGAATCAGTACTTGGAGGTTGCTTTTCCTGGCGAGCACCCGAAGGCTCAAACCGGGGTTTGCTTTTTGTAATACCGTTCCTGGGTAAAAAACAGTACTAGGTTGATTTTTTTTTTGTTTTTGTTTTTCGTTTGACACCGTTCCTGGGTCCACCTTAACCAGTACTTGGATATACAAAATGTTTAAGATGTTCATATTCGTTTTTTTTTTCTTCCTGGGAACCAACCAGTACTAGGGTTTGCTTTTAGTTACCTTTCCTGGGTAGAACCAGTACTTGGAGGTTGCTTTTCCCGGCGAGCACCCGAAGGCTCAAACCGGGGTTTGCTTTTTGTTATACCGTTCCTGGGTAAAAACCAGTACTAGGTTGATTTTTTTTTTTTGTTGTTTTTCGTTTGACACCGTTCCTGGGTCTACCTTAACCAGTACTTGGATATACAAAATGTTTAAGATGTTCATATTCGGTTTTTTTCTTCCTGGGAACCAACCAGTACTAGGGTTTGCTTTTAGTTACCTTTCCTGGGTAGAACCAGTACTTGGAGGTTGCTTTTCCCGGCGAGCACCCGAAGGCTCAAACCGGGGTTTGCTTTTTGTAATACCGTTCCTGGGTAAAAACCAGTACTAGGTTGATTTTTTTTTTGTTTTTGTTTTTCGTTTGACACCGTTCCTGGGTCCACCTTAACCAGTACTTGGATAAACATTTCGGGATAAACAAAATGTTTAAGATGTTCATATTCGGGATATACAAAATGTTTAAGATGTTAAATTACTCTGATGTTGGTATATCTTATTCATGTCAAATTTTATTGCTATATGGTGCTTAAACAAATAAGACATAAGTGTAAGTAATAAGACTATTGTGAACAATCAATAATTTAAAATGGTGAAATAAGTATTAAAATATACAAATTTCATTTTCGTCTTAATAGAAGGTTTAACAATTTAGTGAAAGACTTTATTTTGATAAACAAATAATTATTTTTTTCTAAATTAATTAAGCATGGTGATTTCCGATACGAGACCTAGATATGGCTTTTTTAAAAGTGGCTATGTTGAAATTATTATTTGAATTTGATGTTGTTACTTTTGCGCAAGAAATTATGTCAGTTCAAGGGCAGCTAACTCTGTCGACATATGACGTTAGACTTACGTTTGAATCCGGCGTCATTTCGACATTTCGACGTCATATCAGTACGTCCACTGACGTCAGGACTGGACGTCAGGTGGACGTTGGTTATTGGTTGTATGACGTCGTGACCAAAATACAACCAATATCCAACGTCAAGTTGACGTCAGATGCCTGCTGGGGACGTGTTTTTCATATATGTCGACAGAGTTAGCTGCCCTTAAACTGACATAATTTCTTACATATATTATGTATTATCACATACTTAGACATAAATTTCCAGCGATAACCCCAAGTTTGCATATGTGATAATGTGTTTCCCGCCCTCAGGTTATCAGCACGACGGGCTGATAACCGGAAATCATGCATTTTGAATGCAGAGAGGTTATCATGCCCGCATGTGACGTTGTCGCGCGACGGAATATGTGACGTCAAGCGAAATGACGTTACGTCATTTAAACGACGCCATTTTCTTTTTCTGCAGAGAAATCGACGATTTTTTCATAAAATTCTTGAATAGAAGATTTTTAAGATGTGATAAACAGATTATAACATGGGCATTTTGGTCATCGCCCTTAGTATCAACCCTCGACCATTATCAGCCCTCGAGCTAAAGCTCTCGGGCTTGATAATGAAGTCTCGGGTTGATACTGCGGGCGATATTCAAAATGCCCATGTGATAATCTCTAATTATCATATGACGTCGCTGTTTTCCAGTGGATAACGTCATGTCATAAAAATCGTATGACCACACGTGTAATAACACTTTTGCAGGAATACGTAACGTCATTGACGACGTCCGTAACAACAATGTAAATTTTCATTGAAAATATGTCCACTTCGAAGGCGATAAAATCCTATTTTAGAAGTCATATGATAAAACGAATCTTACACTCGTAGTCATTTCATATGAAATTTATTAAACTCGTTTAATAAATTTCATATGAAATGACCACTCGTGTAAGATCCTTTATATAATATCAAATTCAAATAATAATTTCAACCTTGCCACTTAAAAGTCATATTTGAGTCTCATGGGAAATCCCATATTTCGCCCTCATGCTTAATGTAGAAAAAATGATTATCTATTAATCAAAATAAAGTCTTTCACTAGACTAAACTTTCAATTAAGATGAAAATAAAATTTGTATATTCTAATATTTATTTCACCATTGTTCAGAATAATCTTATTTCTCACACTAATGTCTTATTGGTTTTAGCACCATAAAGCAATAAAATTTTGCTTAAATAAGATGTACCAATTATACATCAGGCTGAATTAATATCTTGAACATTTTGTATGTTCCGAAAAACTCTATCAAAGGAGTGAAAGGGACTATCAAAAGTGCATCACTGCTCCACTGAATCCACTAGCTGTTATTCAAAAAATAATAAATGCGAAAAATATACACCTTAAACTATACTCATCAAAAGAAGTTTTGCACCAGTTAATATTTTTCTCATTTTAAAATAATGTCTAGTATAGATATTTTTCAAATAAACTTTTAAAACTTAATGTTATCTTAAAGGGCTGGACTTCCTGAATGACAAATCAATATTTCTTCTTAAAAAGTTTAAATAAAAATGTGCAAAAATGCATGTTTTTGAAAACACCAAAATTTGGGATGCAGCTAAAAGCCCACATCTTTATTTCTGGGCTTCCAAACCCGAATTCGTTTCACATCCTCATTCGGGATGCTGAAAGCAATCGTTTAAAGCAAAAAACTAAAAATTGAATTTTTTTGACAAAAACACTATTTTTGACCAAAAATAACGATTTTTGAGATTTTGTTTAAATTCTCAGATGAAGCTTAGTAACTCTTCTCTCCAATAAAATGAGTTGTTTTTCTTTCAAACACAGCATGCAGCACCCATTAATGTTTAACTGTAGGTACTGGTTTTCAACCCATCCAAATTCAGAATTTTTACAAAGCTGCATGTCAAAAAAGTACTCATGCAACATCTTTGACATGAGATTGCCTTTAACAGAAAGAAAACAGGCGGCAATTTTCGGTGTCAAAACATCTCATAGTGATCAAAAATTGAAATGAATTTCGATTTTACTCATTTTTTCCAATATTTATCATTTTTTCTCAAAAATTGCAATTTTGTCAAACAATGAATTTTTACTAAAATTTTGAAATTTTTTAAATTGTTTTTAGGCTTAATCATTAGCTTTGGAGCTCTTGTGTGTAAATTTGGAAACAAAAATGTGTTCTTGATGCTGTGGCATTTTTTGTGGAATTTTTTCGATTTTCCAATTTTCAGCATTTACAGAAAACTGGAATTTTCAATTTTTCCTAAAATCGTTTCCGCAACAATTTTTGGTCTTATCACACACTTTATCAAACTCTTTCAGACTGTGCAAATTCAAAAAGCTAACTTTAAAATTTGTTAGTTAAAATGTCACTTAAAAATATGAAAAAATCTAAATGGTGCAAAACTTCTTTTGATGAGTATATTTATATGACATGAATTCAAACGTCGTTTTAAGGACGTCAGATTGACGTCAGCTTTCAGACGTTCAACCGACGTTGGCTTTAGCACGTCAGATTGACGTCTAGTTTTTACAACAAACAAACTTTCAAAATCAACCTAACTCCAACGTTATTATGACGTTGGAGTCTGACGTCAATCTGACGTCCAACGGACGTCAAATGTCTGCTGGAAGTAACATAGAAAAAAAAGAAAGAAAGAAAGCAAAAGAAACGAATGATCTGATTTTTACCCGAAGTGAAGTTTCATAAATTTGCACACCACACATGGTCAGAAGTATGAAAAACACAAGGTCTAAATCACGTCTTGATTACGACGTCTAACTGACGAACTAGTTTGACGTCAAAACAGCGTCCAATCCAGACGTCCAAAAGACGTCAGGAAATGACGTCTGATAGACGTTGGAAATTGGTTATATGACGTCGCGACCAAAATATAACCAACATCTGACGTCAAACAGACGTCAGGTGCCTGCTGGGATAATAAGACCATTTTTTGCATTAAACACATGGAGTATAAAATGCAATTCGGATTGAATATTACAAGTAATACATTTACATAGATCTGGTATCTTGTAAAGTTTCATCTGAACACACACAAATGATTGATTTGGCAGATCAGTCGGCTAAACATTTATCATAGGACAAAGCTGTATGACGGGCATGAAAATCAATCAAGAACAACAACTGTTCATTTATCTTTTGGTAAATCCCTAACTTTGGTGAAAGTTGTAAAGAAATTCTGATTGATTACATGTCATTTTAATAGTCTTGTCTTTAAATTTAAAACCTGACGCACCACCTTGGCTCCTCATTGGCAATACATTACGAAAACACGCCCATGTAATATACAGAGATTCTTTAAGTTGTAAAAATTGAGAATTTTCAGTAGAAAATTTTTGATATTTTTCTTAATTTTGCTCAAAACATAGATTGTAGGTACACGTTAGAACCGCCTCGCTGAGGCGGTTCTAACGAGTACCCACAATCTATGTTTTGGAGCAAAAATAAGAAAAATAGGTATACCCCTGCATACCCCGGTTTTGCTATATAAAAGTGGGGATTGAGGGGGTACACAATGCACGGACATGATCAGGTAGATTAATTGATGCTTTGCCAAAGCAATATAACAATTCTTTTGTTATACATGTATGTACAAAGATCTTCGAGAAAAATATGATTCAGAGAAAAAACTTTACAGCTTCGACATCATGATCACATCGCAATTATGAATCCGGTCATACATATGTATGTTCATTTATTTGATATTCGAAATCCTATCTGTAGTCCATATTCGATAATTTCATTTCAAAAGAAGATGTTTTGCCTCCGGGATTCTTGTTTATTAAATTTAATTGCATTTTTATAAAAAACACTAGAAAATAAAAGCGTTGGACAATGACTAGCTTGTCCGTTTATGTGTGTCTGAATTTTAGCCAAAAAGTCTAAGTCCGTGACCTTGACATCAAGGTCACCCAAGTGGATCATGATGGTACAGCATTAAACTTCAGAACAATATCTATCAACATGCAAATTATCAACTTGATCCATTAATATTATCAAGAGATATACGTAGAATTAAAAAAAAAAAAAAAAAAAAAAAAAAAAAACTTAACATTTAAGCAACGTCGACGCGAACTCCGACGCCGACGCCGGGGTGACTGCAGTAGCTCTTTTTGTACTTTCGTATAGGCGACTTAAAAAGTGTCGACATTTTAAAGGCCTGCACAATACACAATTAAGTTAATACATAAATAAGTTACCGTTCCGTCTCCTCAAACGCTTTGAATGAGCCGCATCGTGGGAAAACCAACAATGTGGTTTCCGAACAGGTCTGACACAAACCGGCCTTGGCAGTCATAGAAGCAGGCTAGAAGCTTGAAATTTTGGATTTAGAAAGTAGACAAATTGTACTATCCGTGTAGCGAAAACAAAGGCGCTGATCAGCTTCACGGTTACCACGAAGCTGATCTGCGCCTTTGTTTTCGCCTATGCAGATTGTTTGTTTTCCCATGTTGCGGCTCAAATAACAACGGAACGGAAAATGACAGTGGTCACTGTGCCTTTGTCTGGAATTTCCCCAACGCACTAAAAGTAATTTACACTATCTGGTTTGGCTATTAATTAGATAGTGTTTCTTCTAGACTGTCTATGCTACAAGAAGGGTACATTACAGATACATAAGTGACAGACGTGATTGATAACTAGCATCGGGCAAATTTAGCAGACATTGTCTTAGCAAATTAGGCCAGGACAGAATTTAACTGTTTCAATTGAAAAGATTTCTTGATTTCGACAGGGTTGGAAAAACACCAAAACGGCATTTAGGTATTTATACCAAGAAAACATATCATAAGCCGAGTGAGCAGCTATTCCCCAATAGGTGGCCACTCAGTTCCCCGAACTTAACTAAAATATGAAAACATACATAAGACTCAAAAAGCACAAAAATTCGACTCCAAAACACAAAACAATAAGAACCACAACAGAAGTATCGCCTTGGAACGATCAGTAATATAAAATTACTGGGGGGGGGGGCTTAAACGGGTTTTACAGGCGCCTAACCTCACCCTCATCTTCTGCAGTGGTTCGAATGCCTCGAAAGAATATCACAATTACCATTTTGGATTACTGAAATTTGATTTGATAACGGTTCATTTATGATATTTCAGGGTGCCTGATTTAAAGATTTTGCGTGTAATTATCGCGCGTATGGGGGTTATAGGCCCGGGTTATAGGTTCCGCCCTCTTTTGTTTCTTCACACAGACATGCTTATAAATGATGCTTTATTTTGAACGAAAACCTATTTTTCAACACTTTTATTATTAAAAATTATTATAAAAATCAAAACATGAGATAAATGCCTTACGTTAGTCATTTTTAATATGGTTTGCAGTTCACATCTTACCTGTCTTTTCAAAATTCCCTGACATTTCCCTGACATTTTGCTGAAGTTCCCTGACTGATGTCATAATACATGCATGAAAAGTCCTTTTCCAGACATTTTCTCTGACCGTGGACGCAATGAAAGCCACATGATTCGACGTCTGTTTTGCCATGACTTGTTTAAGAACAGTACATGTATATTCAGATACTATCTACAACCGTTTAATTATCAAGTGGATGAAACATAATGGTAAAAGTCAAAGTGTTTAATATTCTGTTCTGATTTTAACACTCAAATCAATGAGTGGGTGAGTGTGTATACGCGCCTCCATGTTAATCAGCTGTATGATAAGAAATATGACCATAGGTTTCAGGTCGTAATGTTGCAGTATTGAATGATAAAATTGAATGATTAAAAGCCAAGTATTAGATATAAGATGGTTATGACATAAAAAAGCAAACATCCGCGCACCAAATTGGCTCGTCTTGGTCAATCAATCAAAGATTGTACGGGAACTTGAAAATGTGTTATGTTTGTACTGCAACCTACAGTAATTTCTTTGCAAAAATATATAAATCAGCAAATTTCATCGACGAAATCTACTTACCCGTATACACATTTGCCACTTTACGTCAATTCAATGCAGATTCGTTCTGTTGTATTTCTGTCCATACTTCTACGTCATACATGGAATCTTTGTTTCTTTGGCTGAAGCAAGCTTGATGAAAATCTAATGGGCATGTGCTGGTTTTATTGCTTTGTATCTGTATATTGTCTGCGACGACATGTGCTGTGTGTGCCTTTACATCTGTCTGCGTGAATTGCTTCATTTTTAGTCTGATGGCATTATCGTCAGGTATTCTTCAACTATTCAACTATATTTTGTATGTGTATATAGTTTTTTTTCCAAACTATCTTTGCTACAGTTGCTTCACAAAAATATTTCTGGTACAGTGGTGTTATGGCTAAAAACCCACTTTTGCACAGTTCGCGCTGATCACTTGTGATTTTTCGCGGCGAAACCACCGCGAAATTTCACCGGCCAAGGGAAAATTTAAACGTTTCATCAATTAATTTTTTCGCCGATTTTCGCGGTGAAATTCCGCCGTGTTTCGCGGCGAAATTCGTGTTTTAACGTTTACAACAGGTCAGTTAAAAGTTCCTATTTCGCCGCGAAACACGGCGAAATACCTGGAAATGTTAACATAAAATTAGTTATTTTTAATTTAATGACCACACTATGATTCATCTGTTCCATATAACGTAACGCGCCAGCTCGTTGAATCAAACTTTGTTGTTTGTTTGTTTGAATAGATGCTTTACGTCCTAATCAACAGCAATGGTCATGTCGGGACGCTGCCCCCATTTTATGGGACGTCATGATATCTAACAAGTGTTTGAAATATACCGATCCCTCTAAGCCGATACTGCTTATACGTATGGATGGTTTTACTTAAAACCATTTTTCCTGGGCAGGCACAGACCTGAGCGGTAAACCAGTAATCAGATGATCAGCCAATAGCGTATAAGTTTTGCCTGGGGACACAAGCAGCCTATATATTTCTTTAGGTCCCAATGGGCAGGAGCCATCTAACTTTGTGCCTTGTTTTGTAGCACATTGTCCAAAGGGTAATGCTAAATAAACAGTAAGATTCCTTGCTTTCTTTATTGTAAAATTTCCTCACTTGCTTCACTTTATAGCGTTTAAGGTGTGAACTACGATAACTTAATTTGAGCTCAACCATGTAAAACGACAAAACAAAAAGAGGCATATTGACATTTGGGCTTGCTGGTTACCACTCTGATCACCCTCTATGAATGCCAGCACAAGACAAATCGCAATCACATCGATTTATACTTGCCTTGTAGAAGTACAACTAGCAAAGATCAGTTTAACAGTCAACAGTCCCATGGTTACAACACTTTCAGGGAAATACATGTATACCGGTTTCGTTCAAGTACGAAACCTAATGAATATAGGAATCGAACACAGGACATTTTGATTCCGGTCAGTTCCTTTAATCCACCATTAGGCTTGTTCTAATTCATGTAATGCGGCATGCGCTCATATTTCCATGGTGCGTACACGGCCCTAACTGTAAATATGTGTTCCAAAATAAACCGAAAACTTTATATACTGACGTCAGTACTTTGTTTTAAACACAGTACCCTCCCTAGTGTATTGTGCCTTGTATACAATGAGGTTTTGTCATTCGATATGCATGCACGTGTTCCAAGCCATCCGTACATGTGGATTTTGGAAGGAACACAACACGCTGTTCAACTCAAAACGGTTAGCAAAAATCGACAATTTCGACACAATGTTATACATGTACGTTGTTGTATTGCTTGTATTCGACCGAATATCGCATCGACCCGGTGAAGGTCGTATGCGACCAAATGTCGTTTCGACTAAATTGATTTCAACGAAACGGCATCCACTTGACACAATCGAAAATCATTGATGCTTTTAGCAGTGTCATTAACCACAGGCGATTAAATGTCTAAAACAGAGTTGAAGCCGATTGCTTCATCATGTTGAATCCAAAGACTTGTATTTATATGTGGGTTGGGATCGCGGTGGCATAGTTGTAGTGCATCAGACTCTGAATCGAGAGGTCCTGAGTTCGATCCGCACTGGCGACATCGTGTTGTGTCCTTGAGCAAGGCGCATTGACAACCCACAGTACTACTTAATACCCAGGAAACGGAAGCTCCGTCCAGACAGGACTAAAATATTGGTGACTGGGACGTTCAGCCTCAATACAAACAAACAAATCTGTGGGCAATCATACCATGAAAATTGCTTACGCCGCTATGAGCGTTTTTCTGTTAATTAAGCTAGATAATAGGATCTAATATTATCGGGTAAGTCTGATAAATCTGAAAAAGACGCATGAAAATTAACACAAAGCCGACAATCAGGGTCTCAGAAACTTCAAAGTAGTTAAGACACGAATAAAATACGATAATTATACAAAAATTTGAAAGAAAACAAAATATTTATACGACTGAAAAGTAATAGATGCATACAAATTATAATGAAATTTTAAGCAATAAAACTGTTGTGATTGTCGAGACTAAAACGATAATTATACAAGATTGAGACGTAAACAAATTATTGATACATCATGAAATGAAATAAAAACATCCAATTTAAAATTATATTTAAGCAACAACAAAAAATTGCGACTGTCGTCTTTTTCGCCGCGAAACACCGCGAAACGCCGGTCAATTGATTTTTATGCGTAATGACAGGTATACTTTTTTCGCCGTGTTCCGCCGCGAAATTTCGCGGCGGAATTTCGCGGTGACATTCCGCGCTGACTTTTATTTTACACACAATTTCGGCGCGAAATTCTACAATTAGCCGTTAACAAATTAGCCGTTAAAACGGATAATTTGGGTTTTTAGCCATAACACCACTGTATCTATCATTAACTATGATCAAGAATTCATTGAGGTTTCTCAACGTCGGTCTTGCCCAACAAACGTACACTATTAGGATTATCAAAACATTTTGCAGGAAATGAACAAGTGAGTAAGTAACTTAACAGTAATGGTCGTGAAACATTCTTTACCTCTTTGATTGGAGAGGGTCAGGAATTCTTGCATGTATGTCTGCGAACACCTTCACGAAGTCGTAACAATACTATTAAAATATGGCGCGTGTGTAGGTCAGTGCAGCTGTCATTTAGCTGTAACAAACGTTTAGGATAATGATTGTCAGATTGCTTATCACAATGTTATTCGCATAGTCTAAACTAGAAACGTTTTAAATAAAATCAGCAACAACAGCGTGTTTTTAATATAATCACGTTTAGGACAACTGTACTGGATATTATGTTTTATTTTGAGCATTAAAAATACTGTCATGAATTCGAGAAGCAGGACTGATAGCTTTGATAATAAAATAAATTGCCCCTTACCTGCGCTTGGTGGCTATTATTCTCGCTTGAATCAAACTTCAATGAACGTATGCCGGAGCATCGTGTCTGTTGCTTGGCCCACCTAGAATTCAACTGGTATTTTTATTTTGCTCCGGATTGGCACCAAGGGATCTCCTTCGTCGGGCAGCTTACTGGATCTGTGAGTCCTCGTTTTTGATTCACCATGATTTATTTGTTTGTCATTGTTGATTCATTGACTAGATAGAGATTCACCACGAGGACCGAACATCTAATTAAATGTTGTGAACCACTGCGGAAGATGAGGGTGAGGTTAGGCGCATGTAAATAAAAATCTAACTGAGATCCTTAAAGAGCAGTGAACATATTAATGAGAACGGGGATGGGCCATACCGCGGTTTCGGCTACTTAAGCTTATTCAGTGAACCTATAGATTTGGCAACATGGAGCCAAAGAAAATTACTGTAATTTTGAAAATTTCAATAGGGGAGTCGATGCAATGACTAGAATAATCCAAATGTGTCCAAATACATTAAACGTTGGTTAGACCGATAATAATTTTCTGATTTTTCAGAATACCCTCGCTGATCTCAAACGCAGGTTTAAGCCAGTACCTCCCAGTAATTTTATATTACTGATACTTCCAAGTTGTTGTTTTTTTTTCTATTTGTTTTATGCTTTGGAGATGAACTTTTGTGCTGTTTGAACCGTATATACGTTTTCATATTTAAGTTAATTTCGGGTAAATTTGGAAAAAAGTTACTAACTCGGGTTACGATATGTTTTCTTAGTAGAAGTCGATGATTTAGTGTATTTTTCGACACTGGGGGATTAGTTCACATACTGTATACTGTGTACATTCAGTTAAGCACATGTTCGAAATGTGCGGGTTGGAATAAAAAACAATCAACACCAATATCCATCGGCCAGAACGGAGAGACAGTCAGCATGTATTTTACATTATTTGCAGCAAACCAGAAACTTCTGTAAATAAACCGGAAATTTCGCAAAATATTCATAATTGAGGTTTTAAATTGTTTTTCTTATTAATACATAACTATTCATTTTAAAAATAGCACTAAAATTAATATTTTATCAAATTTCAAACAAAACAAATCACAAGAGACGAAACCATGATAAGCTTTAGTCCTCATCCCCTAACTCATGGTGGTCCCATCCGAGCTCACAATGTTAATCAGACTAGTTTTGCCATAGTGTCCCAAAGACTGTTTAATCCGAGCATCAAAAAAGTAACCGCTCCGTTTTTTTTTTATTATTATTTTATTTTTATTTTTAACAGCGTGCAAGTTGGCAGTGACATACCTCGATACACAGATAAACATTTATCATAGACGCGTTATACAACAATGTATCTAACTCTTCACGAACATCAGAGACGCAAGTATGCAGAGTACACAATCTTAATGTATTTGAGCATATTGCTGGCTGTTTGGAAGCTCAGAAATTCTGGTAGGAGAATCAGTTTGCATAATCTAATGATGGACTGAATAAGGCGTAGACAAAACTGAGGCTTCGAACAGTCTCTTCTGGGTCATGTCGTTTTGAGACCACAAAACAGTAACTTGGTTTCTTTGTAGATGCTTTTGTTTTGGACCGTTTTATGAGTGACCTCATGCTGGTTAAGACTCTGACCAATCTGTTCAATCTGACTGAGCCGGGCCTTTATATACAAGTCGATGCATAGTCGATACTTGCGCTAAAAAGGTCGGTTTATGTTTGCACACGAAAGGAATATCATACCTAAGATCTGTTCAATAAGTAATGCATTAATTAAACACCTTTAAAAGTTAGTAATTCACTAAACTGGACTCACTAGAGATAAGTACTTAGTCTAATAATTTTGTTAATTAACCCATATTTTCTGTTCTATACCTATTTATATAATAAATCTAAGAAAACATTGAAGAAAGTTAGACGTTTAACTCACAAAACCTACATAAATCGAATTCGAATTCACATAAACATTGCAAGATTAGCTTCCCTTACATTATTATAGGCAACGGAATTGAATGATCCCCCGCAGCTTTTATGTCACTACGTCTTTTATTTAAATATTTTGTTTCTGCCTATATTTATCAATTGTATGTTGTAATAGTGCGGTACGTTTTAGTCGTGGGATCTGCAATCTGGATATTCTTAACAAAATGTTGATTGTATGCCAACTATTAATAATAAATTTTACTGATTTGGCATTGTCATGTTGCTGAATAAAGCCATACTTGTAGCATGTATCTGGCAAAATTGTATACACAAATCAAGTATGCTTGTTTATAAAACGGTTTAATTGTTATAACTTACACATGCTCCCTTTATCATTCAATTCACCGGGGAACGTTTAATTTCCATATTGTTTGATATTAATTGAAGATATTATGCCACATTCTTTCGATAACCATCCTTGAGATTGGCGGTTTGACAACAGTTAATTATGCATTATATAGTATGAAGAAAATTACCTAGTACACTATATAATGTTTAGTACAATGACATCTTCCTCTTGCTTATATCCGGACTTATATCTCTCTCTTTAACCACCTTTGATATTGCATGGAAATGCACACGATTCGTTTTGCATGTTTTGCATTTTTGTAGTAGTTTGACTCAACTGATTTTTAAATCGTCCAGCATATTAAACAATGAGACTTGTTTTATTTGGTTGAACTGAACTTAGATCAATTAAGAAACGTATTGCCTAGACATCGTTCAAGTATACTGGGAAGCTGTCAGCGTGTAGATTTTAATTGTTCAATAAGTTAACAAATCTGTCAAACAGTTGTTTACAGAAGTACAACAATGTTCAGTTAATAGTACAATTTACCCTTACAAGTTCAGAAATAAATTGACAACTTATTAACACGCGTGTGTGAACAATCGTAACTATGTTCATATATTTTGCTAAGTATAAGGGTCACTATTTCATTTTAATATTTTAATAAAAAAATCAAGTACTTGTGATGTTTTATGCATAATATCAGTACATATAGGAAATACACGAAATGCAGTTTGTTGCACAGGTGCTCGACGACTGGATTATTATTATTGTTATTATTATTATTATTATTTGCATTTTCACCCGTTTGGAGACCCTAACGATATGTTCATGCATTTATTTTATCTTAAAAACCTTTTCTGTTAATCCTCAGTATACCTGAGGTGATGATCAGAAATTGATCGACTCAGTATCAGAAGATAGATAACCCTCGTCTATGGGCTAATATATAGACAATGCCGGAAACGCGGTGTCCGCGTTTTATTGGGGTTATGGGATTCCCCGCATTTCAAACTCATACTTCACCCTTTACCGTTATTTCAATGCTGGTTGTCAACACATGAGCGTCTTTGTAAAAAGGTATCACCTATTGCCTCCATCCAAAATAAGCCTCACCGCCCGTAAAAACTAACAATAACAGCATTCTACAAAATTGGAGGGCATCCCGAATGACATCTGCAATCGAGCCGTGACATTACTATAAATACACTGTTCACACGACATGTTACGCCAGCGTGTGATATATGTTATGTGGGTTTTCATATGCTGCTTGAATTAATATCCAGTCAAAACACTTTGAGTTCTAGTGTCATAGCAGCAATACAACTACAATTATCCAATAGAATTGATTCTTGTATAAGATATTTACAGTGACCTTGCACTGTTTTCTAGAAACGACAGGTCACCATACAAAAACTGTCATAATTGTATTTATGTTTCATAGAAAAATGACCATTTGTGAACTAAGACTGTGTTGTATTTATGGGCACTTATAACAACGTTGCACCGTGAAACTCATTTCATGTCTATTGAATAATCTCATGGTAAATCAGTTAAAAATTAAAATGAAACACATTCATATAAGTTTCGATGAGCACGATATCCTAGCAAGACGTTCATACAAATGAGCCTAGCAAATGGGTTCCGTCATGAAAAAACATGTCTTAAAACATCATGGAGTCACCCTTGTCATTGTATATGTTTAAAACGAAACGCGGGGTGGCATTCGTCATACAGCTATATGATCTGTTTCCTTCGCAAAGAATACCATAGTGGACTCTTTCACAGAGCAGTTTTCAATTGATAGGCTATCTTTCACAGCTTCTGTCATAATATTCCAAACCTTCTCTAGAGGGTTTAAGTCAGGGGTATCACCACGCAAATTAGTACAACGTGCACATCTAGTAGCAAGAATGTGTTCTGTGGACGTGTAATTAAGACAAGGAGAATTTTCTTGCATAAAGACGTATTCCTTTCGCATCCTTGATTCGACTGGTGATTCTCCTTACTACAACCGTATATAAGAGGTTTGGTCTAGGGGACAAATTTAAAATTTTGGGTTCTGTCCAATTCCACAGGAAGAGAAATACCTTTATTATCATGTACATGTATATATCTATTTTACTTAGAAACCAAATTTGTCAGTTGTCCACAATTAGCTGGTGTTTACGTTACAGTATATAAGGTGTGGAAATTAATATGGAAAATATTATGTTGTTCATAATTTTTGCCTTCTGATAACCTATTAGAACTTCTCTGTTAAAGGAATCGATTCGGAACCGCATAAGACGGCTTATGTATACGTAAAATACCATTATAAATTCCTTAATGTACAAAAAAAAAGAATGCATATCGGGTTTGTTACGCAAAATATTCGTATTCAAAGTTGGGAAACCTTCGTTTTTTCCTGCATCTGAGTGAATCGCCATATTTATCGGGTATGGTTACCGGTTTATCGATAATTACATGGTGAACGCGGTAACTCACTTTCTCTTTAAGCCGCTCATTTCAATTGCAAGACGTTCAAATATTCTCGCGATAATTTCGTTATTTTATTTTGTATTTGAGGATATTTTCTGCGTTAAACTTGATAGAAGTGTTTATGTGATAATACTGGAGAATAATATTTACCGAAGATGCCTCAGTCCCAGGCGATTAACTGTAAAAACAAGCCACAGAAAGGAGGTAAAGAATTTTTTTCCAGATACCTGTCGTCGGCTTTTTGCTTCCCCCAAAGCGATAAAAAATCGTAGGTGTAGACATTTTCACTATTTCTTATAGAAATATTAATCCAAGTTCTTATTAATAATCCAGTATGAGCGGAATGGAATTACTGTTACATGTATCTACGCACGGTAGTTTTTATTCCGAATTTTGGCATTTCACATACAATTAGTCAAAGAATCGCGCACAATAGAAAAAGAATATGAATTCGCAAGTTTTTTTATCCATTTTATTCCAAAACGGAATCGGTACACACTCCAGGGGTAATATATTTTTTTCTTTTTTTTACATAATTTGATTAATTTGCCTCCGCTAATTATTTTATTTAATTTATAATCGGAGATGAACCACCCATCACTAATTGTTTTTAATGCGCATGCGTTTCTAATTTGTTTGCCACCAATCCAGAAAAGATTTTCACTCATGCGGATAATTATTTTAGCATGTGACCCGGTAAACACGCCTCAAACGGTCAGCTGACCTGTCATCAATGACTGCAATTGAAGATGTTTACACGCGCCATCAAAAGATGCAACCGCCATTCTTTAAATCGTTTGATCGCCATTAAGTTGTTTACATAAAGACACGCGCCATCAAAAGATGCGACCGCAATTCTAAATCGTTTGATCGCCATTATACGTACATGTATGAAAGATTATCGACTACCTAACTGGATTTTCATCATAAAGGTGCATAATACACTCGGATGGATATCTCTAAGATGCTTTTTTGGTTCATAGACAACAAAACACAAGTAAATATTGGGACGTATCGTGGTAAAAACAACTTGCGCCCCGGGAATCACCACTGAGGAAAACCCTGTGTCTGAGCCCAGATTTACTCGTCCCGGGACGCCGGGTCCTGCGTCCGCGTGATCCCTGTGACAGACGACATTATTTTTCTGTTTTTATTTCTTTTTTTTTTCTCTCTCTCTTTTTTCTCTGCGAATTTTATCGATAAAATGAAGTGGAGTACGAACGCTTGTAAATGGCTCTCAACCGAAAGTGAGTGAGTGACGTCACAGGTAAACAAATATGGCGACAACCTTCGCGATTCGAAACGCATTTTAGCGTAATTTTCAATCGATGATTGTGTACTTATTATGGGGTAAATCGTTGGGATGTGATTTGTAAAACGTGCTGTAACATCTAAATGAATATGTACAGGGCCCAATATGCGTTTCCGAATCGATTCCTTTAAGTTTTATTTATTACAAAATTATATATAATCGTTTTATAGTTTTACATGTACTTTTACCTTGGTAATTTGGTAACGCAATATATTAAACATTTTTGCACATCCGTTAATGTCAGACATTGGTAAACACAATTTTGATAATTTGGTTCATTGCCTTTTTCACTTCCTATGAAAATCAGAATCAGCAGTGAATATGCTAAAAAACTATATTACAGAGAGAGTATGGTATCTGAGTTGTTTCATAAATATTATATACTGGCTCCTTTGTTACGAGCAGGTCTCTAACAAACATATACACCTACTCAACAAAGGATGTTTTGGCGGGAGGTGTATAAGTTTCCCGCCGTTTATTATACACCGGTGTATAATATCCGGCAGGAAACTTATACACCGGTATCTAATATCAGGCGGGAAACTTATCAGTCCTCCTGTAGATATTCGACGAAATGTTGTGACGTCACAGCGTTGGTCGCTATTGGAAATTATCAAAACAATATGGCGTCGCTATGAAAACAGACCATATATTTGCATTACTGTGTAATGAAAAATGATGAAAAAAGCACACAATGGTTCATTTTCTCATATTTTTCCTTCATGATTACAATCATTACGTAGAAGTATGGTATTCCTTGCACTGTGAACTTGATCTTTTACCAAAGTACTATAATTTTAAACAAAACAAATAATAATTCAAGCGAGGTTGGTGGTTGGTAATTCTTATGATGTAGCGGCATTTCCATTGTATGTTTGCACTAGATATTTGTTTTGAAAATACATCTAGATCTACCAACCAAAATGAAAAAGTTCATTATATTTGAGCCGCCTCATGGGAAAACCAACAATCTGCATAGGCGGTAACCGCGAAGCTGATCAGCGCCTTTGTTTTCGCTACACGGATAGTACACTTCCTCTTCTCCTTAAACCCGAAATTTCAAGCTTCTAGCTCTTTTCTTTGACTGAACAGGTCGGTTTGTGTCAGACCTGTTCGGAAACCACAGTGTTGGTTTTCCCACGAGGCGGCTCATTTAATACAAAATTCATTATTTATTTTTTCATTGCAGATACAGATCTATAAGAAGAAAGAAGACATCGCCAGGTGTCTATGTTTTTTTTTTTTTTTTTTTTTTTTTTTTTTTTTTTCTTTTTTTTTTTTTTTTGTTTGTTTGTTTGTTTGTTTGTTTATTTGTTTTTTTTTTGTTTTTTTTTTATTTATTTATTTATTTATTAAACTGTACGCCTGCATGGGCCTTCTATTCTTACTTTACTCCCAATCAACTCACAAAAAAGTTAAGAACCTTTCTCTAAAACTTTCAATCCCTGTGTTAAAAGAAATAGAATATGGCTGTTGCTGACCCCAGTAAACCGAAAGAAATAATAAAAGAGACCGACAAATTCTGTGTGTAATTAATTGAAGCCATCAAACTTTCTATCAAGTCAATGAAACTAAGCCGTCTTTTCTGGTTAGTAAGAGAGACCGACATGTGTAAGGTGTAAATAAATAAAGCCGGTGAACAGCCTATCTAGTCAATCAAACTTAGGCGACTCCCCAGGCGACTCTTCTTGTTAGTAAGAGAGATCGACATATTCTTGGTATGAATAATTGAAGCCGATGAACATTCTATCTGGTCAATTAAACTAAACCGTCTCTTCTGGTTGGATTGTATAAGTAAATAATTGAAGCCGGTAAATTTCTATCTGGTCAATCAAACCAAACCGTCTTTTCTGGTAAGTAAGGAACACCGACATATTCTAGGTATGAATAATTGAAGCTGATGAATATTCTTACTGGTCAATTAAACTTTATTATCTCTCCTGGTCAGAAAGAGAGACCGACATATTCAAGTTCTAAATAATTGATGCTGATGAAGGGTCTATCGATCAAACTAAACCGTCTTTTCTCAAGTTTTCTGATTAGTAAGAGAGACCGACATATTCAAGTTCTAAATAATTGATGCCGATGAAGAGTCTATCTGGTCAATCAAACTAAACCGTCTTTTCTGGTTAGTAAGAGAGACCGACATATTCAAGTTCTATATAATTGATGCCGATGAAGAGTCTATCTGGTCAATCAAACTATTACCACCTTTTCTGGTTAGGAGAAGAGACCGACATGTATATTCAAGTTCTTAATAATTGATGCCGATGAAGAGTCTATCTGGTCAATCAAACTAAACCGTCTTTTCTGGTTAGTAAGAGAGACCGACATATTCTAGTTCTAAATAATTGATGCCGATGAAGAGTCTATCTGGTCAATCAAACTAAACCGTCTTTTCTGGTCAGTAAGAGAGACCGACATATCCTAGTTCTAAATAATTGATGCCGATGAAGAGTCTATCTGGTCAGTCAAACTAAACCGTCTTTTTGGGTTAGTAAGAGAGACCAACATATTCCAGGTATGAAAATTTGAAGCCGATGAACATTCTTTCTGGTTATTCATACAAAACCATCTCTGCTGGTAATTATTCGCCACCTTTTGAAAACTCCATAGTCTTCCATGCATTTTCATGTTTGCAAGAAAAATTATCCAGCCTTTTTTGGTCAACATATATTCATGATTTAGGTGTCATTTGAAAGTTAAATAAATAAAGCAATTAACAAAGTTTATTTGGTGATGTTTCAACATTGCATTTTTTATAATACAGCCGTTTAAAATTTCAGAAAAAAAAAAAAAAAAAAAAAAAAAAATTTCCATTGACGCCAAAAAGTGTCCATAAAAATCACAAGTTTTTTTTTTACGAGGGATTATCAAAAATTTCGTGGACTTTTCCTATAACTTCTGATTATATGACTCGACTCCACTCAAACTTTCAATCCACATGGACCCATGTAATATGCATTAGTATGCAAAATTTTATCACAATCCCTTCATCCGTTACAAAATTATTTTACAATGAAAAAACCCACTTTCGCCATCCTGGAGCACACCGATCACGTCAGTGACGTCGACGCAAAACCACTGATTTTGAACCACAAAAAGCCTTTTTTAGGGCTACGGATTTTTACAGGTTTACTGCTCAAAGTATCTTAAAAATTTGGACTGGGCATATTGATGCTGACTTTTAACATTATGAATTAGACGTTAAAACATTTTGAATGACGGATAGGAATTTTGATACTTATTTTGGTCCTTTTTGTTCAAACGTGCATGCAATGTTTCATTTGTAATGCTTAATCAAAGTACCGTGAAGTGTTACCGGCAAATATGAAATTAGAATTTGTTTCAAACTGGGAATTGCACGATATTGCCGGTTGATCTGTGTTGCATGAAATTCAAACATCGCTTAAAAGTTCCGAAAAAGCAAACGTGTATGCCTTAGCAAAACAACAAAGGTGAATAACCGGTCCACCGTAATTATTGAGCAAGCATAAATTGTTTTGTTATGGATTCTTCAAGACACATGGTACGTTTGGCTGTGATCTGCAAAACCGTTTTGAAGAAAACGCAAATGAAATGCGAAACTGCAGTGCAAAGCTTAACGTCATTTCTGACGTGCTCCGCCATAGTGAGGGTGGGGTAAGCAAAACCATCACCAACCGCTAATAAAACACTTTAGATCAACCAGACTTTCAGAATGTAGTGCATTTAAGCAAGTTTATCGTCAGCTAACATTTGAATAAGTTTGCCTGAATCGTTGTCAAGTTATGGGAAAAGTCCACGTAATTTTTGATAATCCCACGTAAATTGTAGCTTTGAAATGTATGCATTTGATTAAATTAAAACTACATGAATCTTGTTTAATGCTTTATCAATTTACCTGTCAAATGACACCCAAAACATCAAAATATGTTCACTAGGAGAAGCAGAATATTTTTTCTTGCAAACATGAAAATACATGGAAGTCTTTGTGGTTTATCGAAGGTGGTGAATAATCATGTCCACTGACTGTATAAATATGGTAATTTGCAAAAATATAATTATCTCTGAACAACTGAACTGAGAATACGATAATAAAATCGTCAGTTATGTTGGATATCACAGTGACACTGTGTATTAGTAGATAGCCTTTTAATTCAATAGGCGGAACAAAACAAAGAGATAAAATAAAAAATATCATTGAATAGACTCGCACTGAGATAAAAAGAAAATAAAAGGAAATAAAAACTTTTTATTTAAATAATTTGGTATATTATCTGAAAGATGTAAATAAGTCGTTAAATTTATGATTTATTTATTGCTATAAAACACTTTTAGCAAATAAATAACCGAAGGTAACTGAGCGAACGTATTGTATCGCAGTCATATTGATTATTTGTTTTCATAGCGGCTAAGCGTTGCTAAGGTAAGGTATAAAGGGCGAACCGGAAGCGCGGTACTATGAATATGTTGTGATTTTTATATTATCTAATTAGACTCAATAAAAGGTAAGTACATTTTATAATTGGTCAGATGCACGGCAAAAATAATGTTTTCGCCGTGTTCAAAAACATTAAATATTGCCAAGGCTGATTGGAAGGTTTTTTTTTTTAGCAAATCGTGGTTAAGAATCTTTGTAACGTTAAATGCAGTTTCTTTCAACAGAGTATTTAAAATCCTTTGCGGTGAAAGAAAAGAAATTTCCGGTTTCATTTACTTACAATTCCCCCAAACGTTATATTAAACGAATCGTCGCATACATCTGTGTGAAACTAGCTCTTGCTCCCTGGTTCCATTGTTAGTAGAAGGTTAGCGTTAGTGTGAGTTGAATGAGAAACCTGGCAGTAGGAACGAACTTCGCACAGTTATTTTTGACCAGCTGTTTTCCCCCAAAACAGCCGGGCATAAAATGGTCCTCTGTCTTTCCAGCAAGGAGATTAGCCCTAGACAGATCCACATACACTAGCTCATCAATTTAAGCACATTATGTAGTTATGTAAAATCATACTTAGATGGTATTGAATTATTTGCGTTAATCATAAGCAATACGTTTAACGACGTTTAAAAGGGAAATTACTGTGAAGGTTCAATTTGTTCATGATTGCACGAGGAAATGTAAATATCGTTCACAGTTAGTTACCTCGATAAATCCGTGGGATAGTTTGGCTAATATGCCATGTCGCGAGAAAAGAAAGTTAAGCGGAATTTAATTGGTCTAAATATGCTGTGCAAGGTTTGGACAACAGGCTTGCTGTCTTAAGATTAATAGCAGTTGTTATAACGAAACAAAGCAGCCAGTATATAAGTCAGTTAGAGTATGTCGGTATCGGTCAATACGAAAATTATAGACCCGGCACGTGAACTTAAAGCCTCCCTCGCTGCGCTCGGTCGGCTTTAAATTCACGTGCCGGGTCTATAATTTTCGTATTGACCTCTCCTCCATACTCTAACTATTACATATAACCAAGAGAAATGGTATATATTACATCAAGATAGCACCACATTCCACTCACATTCCACTAGAAAATGCGATTTTATAAAAGCCTTTGATCTTGGTTGCGCTTGCAGGAAGATTCTTAACAGAGTTAAGCCAAAATAAGTTTAGTTCCGAGATGTTCCCGTAAGGATATAGTTTGAAATCGATAAAAAGCAAAGTTCGGAACAGAGTAGGGCTTACTGGGTAATTGCCAAAAATGTAACTTTAAAGGTAGAAAGAAAGGGGAACTAAAAACATATATAATTAATATGTGATTTCTACGATGAAAACAAGTGGAAGATGACTATGTACAGGAGAGCTAAATGTTAATTGATTTAACTAAAAGCGTATAAAAATATGTCTGTCATAAGTAACGATTTGAATATATGTTGTAATGTATATACTTAAGGAATTTAAATACGCAACACATACAAGTTCAACTGTAACGTATGTATTTGACGTTTTGATAAAATCTCTTTTAGAAATGTCTTCCACATTGCTTGTTGCATGTGATGCAATGAAAAAAAAAACAACGTCAGTTGATTGATAAAATTAACGCCAAAATGTTAAAAACCACGAAAAAAGCAAATTGTGAAGTAAACGTTGTTACGAAGGTGTCGATGCCAAACATTGTGCATGATTGGTAATCTGACGTCGACTCGAAAATGTGCAACAAAGATTAGCATCGCTGCATACGTAGTTGCCATCCCATGTTGCGCTAAATCTGGTAAACGGAATGCAAAAGTGCATAATAATGAACATTGAGCAATTAACGTCATTTACATTATTCGATGTGGGCATTTAGTGTTCATATGGTATGTATCAAGCAACAATATATGGCGGCACAAGTACCGTAGAATTGGGACATCTACGTTTGTTTCGGCATTGACGCAGGTGACAATCGCCCCCAAATCAGAACCTAATGCTACCAAAGGGCCAATGGTTACCTCTGCAATCACTTTTAACAGATTTAGAAACAATAAAAGTGGTTTTGGTTCAAAGTTGACTTTAATTGATCATGTTTCTATCGTGTACACGTGTGTGTCAGTGAGGTTATGCAGCACGCCATCAAGCAGAAGTAACCGGCATAGTGGCTTTTGTTGTAATTTGGCCTTTAGATTACTGCTTTCATGTAAAAAGACCAGTTACATCACAGGCTTGCATTACAAAGCCAGCCTACAATAGCCCAAACTGTTTGTTGCGTTTCTTTATTATCTAAGTATACTTATTTTATAGTACAGTTTAAGCGTAACTTCAATGCGTTGTATCTGTGCTTTCGGAATGGTCATTCGTTGTTTAACCCAGGACACCTTAGTCAATTGAAATTATGATTATCAATCTGAACAAAATGAGCATGCACATCGATCTCTCCAGCTATTTGTCCGAAAAATTGTCTTACGTATTATTGCAAAATGTTAACCACAAAATGGTGCGAACGCCAATTGTCTAACAGTAAACTTAAAGAGTGAGGTCTGCATCAGATTTAATCTTTATGTTTATACATGTACATGTATCATACACGATTGTTTATCTCCCTATGATTATCCAATGACTCTAAAATCAACACAAACCGCTTACGAGGGTTTAATGAAGCGAAGTAAAAACTGATTAAACACAGCAACGTGTTCGCTCCGCGCTTTCTTAAAAACTACTTGGCTGCAAAACGATACATAATGTGACGCTGCTAAGGTACCGCCCCTATATAAAAATGACAGTTAGTAACTTTATTCAATAAACCATACTATATCTAAAATATAGTCATCAATACTTCGTGTAATTACACAATGAAAGCTAAAACTGTAACATGCGCACTTTATTTAATTGCAATCACGCCATGTTTATCATAATAGTTTATGTAAACGTTCTCAGAAATGGACAATCACCCACGACATCTTAGCTTTAGAAACAAACAAGCTGCTCGTGTTCGTCCAGATACTTTTGAAACCTAAATTTGGAAACGTATATGTTATGAGCTTTTGTCTAAACCATCTTCACCAGCATAAATGACTTATAACTTAGATCTAGTTTTTCACATAAGTTTTAAGCAGCACAGAGACAATAACCATGCTTTTTATACACCAAAGTCATTTAAATCATATCGATAAATGAGATATAAAGACGTGCAAGTTGTTGCGGTCATCTTGGATTGAACGTTGCTCTTCTTAAATATCTTATCAGTGTTCATTAAATAGCATATCCGTATTGTTGCCTCATGTACTGTGGATAAGCAATTGTATAGTACTAATCACTTGAAAATTATAGGAAATAAAACATATCCGAAACAATTTCTACCAGATAAGCAAATGATAAAATCAGGATATTGTTATCAGATCAGATAAAAGCGGATGTTAACAACACGCTGTATTTAACACTCATGTACCATTATCCATTTTTGACTAAAGGAATGAATCGTACATTATAATGGTACAAATCTCTCTCTCTCTCTCTCTCTCTCTCTCTCTCTCTCTCTCTCTCTCTCAATCAAAGACAATACATTCAAGTTCTTAAGGAGTGTTGATCATTTCTATTTGCAAATGCCTATGTATTATATCCATGTTCCTCGCCACAGGATCTGTATTTTTGGCTACAAATAATCATTTTATATGAAACATATAGAAATTAGGAAAATATTCAATAGAGTCTGCCCCCCCCCCCACCCCGAGAACCATCAAAAGCTTTTGCATGCGTAATTGTCGTTATGTTTGGCACACTTTGTGACGTTAAGAGTAAAAAAAAACAGAGCGAAAATATGATAAAACAAGAATTGCTACTCAGGCAAAACTAACATATACATGTATAAAGTCATTGAAAACGAAATAGTTTAAAATGGCAATAATATGCACTATTAGAGCTGTTATTACATTACAGAAGCATCTCCGTTTGCACAAATTATTCTGTAATTCAGCTAATTTTGATTGTTTGTTTGTTTGTTTGTGTTGAGGCTTAACGTCCCAGCCAACGCTTCCTGGGCTTAACCAGTACTGTAGGGAGTTAATGTGTCTTGCTCAAGGACACAACACGGTGACGCTTGTGGGGATCGAACCCAGGACCTCTCGGTTCGGAGTTCGACGCTCTACCACTCGCCACCGCGCTCCCAATTTTGATTGTAATTTTGCATGTGTTACACTTGTTGTCTATAAAACCATGTGTTTTGAGCATCTTTTATGATCACATAATAATTTGATAATAACAAATACCCACAATATATGATTTTATGGATTTATATTAAAAATCGATAATTCCAAACCTACCCCTGATTTCCCCTATTTTTGCTATATGTAAGGTGCAAATCTAGGGTAGCTTTCATACGGAGATATTTCCATGATGAACTTGAAGCTTGATTCTACAAGATCAACTGTCATCATATGGACAACGGACATTAATGGTCCCCATAATTTTATGTTACACAAATTTGGAGATATACTGTACAACTATAACCTTGTTGTTTTTGCATGGCCTCTAATTTAGAAAATTTGTATCTCTGTTTTATTATTATGTACAATGAGGGCAGGTTTTTATATCTGATTGTATTAGTTCTTTTATTTTGCTCATTAAGAAAAGAATTGGGCTGGCATTTGGACCATTTGGGATGTACTTACTCTTGGTGTATTTAATACTGGATTGTTTGGAGATTCATGGCGTTATTGAATTATGTAGATAGGTAGCCGTGTTAGTATAGCAGGTGTATATGTCTGTTATGCAATACTGGCCATGACCAACTAGTTAGAATTTATCATACATGTTTTGCCAAAATAATTAAATTTTACATGTTGAATGTCAAACTAATTTGTTGCAAGAACACACCTGTAAGGCTTACCAAGCTGCTTCCAGATAGGAAACTCGACACTTTTTGCAACATTTTGTTTATATATCATTTATGGTACTTATTCCATAGGTCAAAATGCCATACAGGTACCTCCTAAAACGTTTGCTAACAATATTTAATGGTGCAGATATTGACTTCGAACATCGATAATATGCATTTTAAGTGATCTATTTGTGTTTAATCTAAGAACTGATATGCTGGCAGGCACTTTATCTTTTAACAATATTGTTTACAATGGCAAGAGCTGTCCTGAGAAAGAAATGATACAGGCAAATGTATAAGAATTTGCCACATCATATCTCTTGACTCATGTACAACACAGTAGATGCAATATAACCAGAATTATTGCTATGACCTATTTTGGGTACCATAAATGCAATATGATGTTGAGTTATCCCGTTTAATGTTATGATATTTTCGGAAAAATAACTAAAATTGTACAGGCGACATAACATATATATATTTAAATAACAATGTATCTGCTTCTTTGTATAGGATGTGCGGTCTTTACTTGTGATCAGCATTTGGTTTCATGCAACTGGCGTCACAACTACTGCTGGTAAGTGTATTTTATAGACTAAACATAGTAAGACAATATTTGAGGATTTAAGGATATGTATTGTCATCGGATTTCTAAGATTTAATTAATCTTTTAATGAACCCTTCAAATCAAACATTCGCAATCATTTGAACAAAAAAAATCAAATTTTCAGCGGCTGGTTTCCATACATGCGTGCGATCAAAATCACGACTGCCCTTCGTGCCAAAGTTTCACACCAATGTTCATCGCCTTTGTCAGTGTCTTGCTGTCGCCTTTCCTGTGGGAGTGTATTTATACACATTTTGTGCTCTGCAATCTATAAAAATGTTCGAAGAAAGCCACACTAAAATAATGTGGCCTTTCCCAAATATCCTTGGTAAGAAGAAACCCATTGGAAACAAAGAACACATATATTAATACTAGCATCTAATTGTTAAAACGCCCTGTATACAGAGCAAACTGGTGCAGCATCGCACGGCACATGCAAAATAGAGTGCTGTGTTTGGAAGCATGGATGATTCGACATATTTTCTTGACTACTGGGGTCATTAGCTGGACAATGATAATGGACAGTACATTAGAAAACCTGGAGGCCCGACATTGACTCTGAATACAGGTAAAAGACCAAACAGGTAGAATCAATATTGATTGCAGAGGGAGACAGTTTTATTGCACAGGTTATCAGGGACCATAAAAACAATAAAGTTGATCACATGTATTTTTCGTTAGGGGCATCTCTATTGCCCCCTGCAGAGATGGGGTAATCACCTCCTTATATTACTCCTTTAATCTCTGGACCATATTGCACCATTAGGGTCATTAACAGAATAAACAGTGGTACCAATATAGCGTCTTCAGAAGCTAGGTCATTAACCATTTTCCCTGGTCAGGATTATACTTTCTAGTTAGCAGTTAACCAGAAATAAAGTAATCAGACAGCCGTTTGAAATAAGCTTTGCAACCCAGCTAGCATACCACAAAATAAATTATATGGACTAAAAGCATAAATTAATGTCAAACCGATTGCAAATCATATATTCCCCCAAGTAATCTGTCAACTTGGCTATCGGATCTTTGCAATGTCCTGTGACAATCTCAATGCCCCGTCTCAACTCTCTTCTTTCGAGAATTGTACAGGAATCTTCAACTATTATGTAATATCCAATTTCATTGCATCCTGACAATCATCATCTTGTGTAGAAAGAAGACAGACCATCACGGAGACACAAACATGTATTGGGGGAGACATTTACTACTAAAAAAACCGAAATGTTTTATAAACGCTACAATTATATAGAATTACATCAGATTCTTGTTTACCACATGAAGGCAAAATAAAAATAGTTTGCTCTCGTAAGCAAAACTTGCATTATATTCTTTACTCAATAAAACCAATGAGACATCAAGAGGTTTTATTCCATGGTCAAATATAAAAGTTACATGTATGCATGCCATACAAGCCGCAAGATTTGTTCTTTAAATTTTCTTCAATTCCACATGGGCATGCACCGGTCTTACACTTGACTGAAATAATTCTGCCGACTAATTACGTTCAAGTATTAAGAGATACGATTCGAACATAAGTCCAGTTTTGATTACATTTTAGCTCGTCTGAGCAGAAGGCCCACAAGGGGAGCTTACACATGTAACACAATCAGGGTGGACATTTGGGCTTCGCTTTTGTCAAAAAAAATAATAATAATTTTAAGTGGGGCATATTAAGATGACATTTCTGTTATCCGAAGTATCTTGTAGGTGCGAAAACGCAGAAATTTCTTTTCAGGCGTTCAAAACTTTAACCATACCTATGCTTTGAGGGCCTACGGGCCTACATATTTGACAATATAACATGCATTATGGCTAGTGCATTTTATCTTATATTGAGAATCTTAATTTTTAGAGCACTTTTTGGTGTTAGATAACAGGTTTTGTAATACATGTGTTAGCCAGTTGAGATTTTGGTTTATTTTTTATTCTAATCCATTTTTAGTAATCACCAATACATTTTTGCTGTACTGATAGACATGGTCATTTCGCTGTCCTAGTAAAAATGGTTTTATTTCGCTGTATTTCTCGTGTATGTGGTTGGGATTTTAACTTGGTTACATCAAAAGTTTTTGTTTCATAATTCGCCAGTTGAACTCTATTTTTGTTTTTATTTAATTTTCTTTCTTTATGAATTGGAGAATATCCCTAGGAAAAGATAGTTTTTGGCGTTGTCCCAAGGAAAACGATAAGTTGTGCCCCAGGAAAATTGGTTTATCTTCATCATACTTGTCCTCAGTAAATACGATAATTGATGTCCCAGGAAAAGTGGTTAATCTTCATTATACTACTGTTTATTGTGCCTGCCTCTCTGTCGTGCTCGTTGCCTTACGTTCCTGTTGAAACTTAGCCGGATGACTACTTTGTTGGGAAAGAGCTAGTCATTCTGCTCTTCGAGTGTGTTGTCGTAAAAATGTTTTGTTGTGTTTTATGTATTTTCTTTCCCAGCTGGTGTCTATGTTGGGACTTTAAATTTAATTGCATCGATTCCTGATCCCTCTATTCTTACTTTATCTGAAAACTCTGTCAAGAAATATGAACATGTGTCGTGTCCGTAGCCCTATCTGTTTTAATGCAGTTTGTCACACGTATTAACATGCAATGTTCATATCTTCTGGTACATTTATGACTTGTAATGATGTTCTTATTTGTTTAAAACCCAAACAAAATGAGATTAGCTTTAAACTATCATTTTAAGCAAACAACAAAAATGGGGGCTACGGACACGACAGGGATACGGACAGAATAGTTGTCGCGATATCTGATGAAACCATTCAGTTAGCCACAAAATGTTTCTTACAAAACGTTTAATGACTGGACCCGCAAATGAAGCGAATGTCATGTTTATGTTAAACATTATGTTAAGCATTGTTACCATACTTAATAGGAACTTGAAAATAGGGGGCTACGGACACGACTTTTGAACAATGTTACAACATTGCATCGGGCAGATTCCACAATCACTTTATATTCAATAAGGGCTTTTCCATCAAAATTCAAAAAGTATCTACGGCTTAATATGGCATTTGTACTTTTATATTTTGCAGTTTATTTAGTTTTTGGAAACCCCTGATTTTGGGATATAAAAAGCCAGAATTTATAACAGAGGGTTGTTTTTAAGAAAAGCTCTTGGGAATGTATTAGTAACGTCAGATAAGAGTTAAGGTATTCCTTTTGAATTTCTGACATGAACTTGTTGGCTTAAGATAAAATCATAATAGCTGGTGTATTGTAAAATAATAGAAATTTTGAAGTGAAACTTCATAACACTAAAAAATGGCCAAATTTTAGCCTTTTGACTAGGCAGTAAACCGTTCTTCTGCTTATAACCACAAGTATTATAAATCAAAGGAAAGCTTGTGAATTTTCCTTTTAAGCTATGACAATAACATCATTCTAGAGGTGCACCAGGGCAAAATACTGGCCTATAACATGCATTTTGTGAAATGTCCATCCTGATTGTGTTTTAGCCGAGACCTGTCTACTTATGCTAATGGTCCGTCGCTCACATGTTCAAATATAAATATCTTCATAACTAGTCAGCTAATTGTACATGAAGCATCAGTATTGTGGGAGATTGCCTGTAAAAGCTTTTGAAGCAGTCGGATGAGAACTCTGATGAGAACTCTGGTTTCCATGGAAACAGATTGCTCCCATATGATTATAATGGGGAAAATGTTGTGGCAACTCTAGCGACTTCATTTTTGAGACTGTGGAATTAGCTGCCCTTGAGCGATTGGGCTTATGATGGGACAAAAACTGTGGCTACCAACTCTAGCGCCTTTATTTTTCGGTGAATCGTTCTTGCAGGTAAAAAGGGCAACCATAAAATCTCGGATGAATCCGAAATTCGACCAGATCGAACCACAGACTGCGGAGTTAGCTGCCCTTGAAAGTTTGAAAAATCGAAATTTAGTGTTGTGGAAACTCTAACAGCTTCATTTTATCTGATCTTCCGTGTAATAAAAAGGACAACCACAATACCTCCGATGCTTTCAAATTTTGGCCAGATTCGACCATACACTTTAGAGTTAACTGCCTTTGAGAAATTGGAAAAGTCAATATGGAGTTAGAATCATACTTAGAATCCGACCACACTTCGTAGATTAATCTGTTGGTTCTCAGATGAGCGATAGTTGCCCTTTGGGCTACATGTACTTGTCATTTTATCCAATGTGACGTCATCTGTGCTTTTTTCATGGATCATAGACAAGCACGTGTATATGACATTGCACCCGGAAACACGTAATGTGTGAGAGCGCGCCACGTCAGATACGTTATGAGAAACTAGCGAAAAATATACAATGCAACAGGTTCACTATGCCCACCAATAATATGAATAGGCATACAGGAGGTAATAGAAAACCTTAAAATTGAACGAAAAATAGGTTTTGAAGTGGTCTAGGTTTTCCCATACGCTATTTGTGTTAATTTAAATAAGAACACTTTCAAGAAAACCCCTTTACCCAAAATCAGTCAAACATCTGGTTTTTAAACAACTATTAAGATGTGTTTTAAACTAATATACTACGATATCGAGGCGTGTTCCTCGCCGATGTTTGTACAATATTATGACGTTTGTGTCAAGTTAAATATTTTGCAAGAATAAGCAGATTGTCCTATATGATGTGCCTTCTTTCTGTTATCGTTGTTGGCCAACTTTATAAGAATACAAAGTTCTTTCAACAACATAAAGTATTTCCTTAATTTCGTGAATTTTTCTGATCAGATCTTCTATTGTTTTGTTTTTTTAGATAATTCTTCTTAGACAATCTGCCGTTAGAGATACCTTATATGGCCATTATATTGCTGGTCTGGACGGAAAAGCAATGCCTGAGTTCTTTTCGCTTCGCCGGTAATGCGACGAAACCGGCGAGAAACTCGATTGATTTTGATCACATGAAGGCGAACCTGCGAGCTTACTTTATTTGCCAGTATCACGTGACCGGCTGATAGAGTCGGTGCAATACCGGCGTACGGCGGGCATGCGGATTTTTGGCCAAGGCGTGGAACGGCGAAGCGTCGAAACAAGATAAAAGAGTAAATGTGTAATGTGAATTGTCAGTATTTTGTTGTCATCCTGACTATATGGTGAGTTAAGATATAGGCCAAATGATCGGTCCGACTTAGTCATATCAAGTGACCAATCTTGCGCTTTGAACCTGCTGATAGAAAAACGTACAAGTAGGCAACGATCAGGAAAAGGCGCAATCAGAAAAAAATATTCCCACTCCAAAAACCGAGGCGAGAAAAAAAACAAACTAACAATAAGGTACTTATACCCTGAAAACATTTCCTAAGCCGAATGATCAGCTATTTTTCCAATAGGTGGCCACTCAGTTACCTAAACTTAACTAAAATATGATATTATACATAAGGCGCCAACAGCACAAAAAGTAAACACCAAGGCATAAAACAATAAGAACCACCACAAAGATATCGCCTTGGAACGATCAGTAATATAAAATTACTGGCGGGCTTAAACCGGTTTTACAGGATCCTAACCTCACACTCAGCTTCTGCAGTGGTTCATAACATTTAGTTAGTTGTTCGGTCCTCGTAGTGAATCTCTAACTAGTCAATGAATCATCATGAACAAACAAATAAATCATGATAAATTCCATGATGAATCAAAAACGAGGACTCACAGATTGAGCAAGCTGCCCGACGATGGAGATCCCTGGACGCCCAATAACTAACTTACTCCGGAACAAAAGAAAAAACACCAGTTGAACCCCGGTGGGCCAAGCAACAGACAAGAAGCTCCGGCCCCAACCAACTAAAATGAATAGCTTTATGTCGGGGTCACCAAAGAGTCTGACGCCCGACCCACCGGCGTGCAATTAAAGAAGGCAGCATAGTTATCAACCGTGATTGGGTTAAAAACTAAGCATGAGGACTGTCGCATAACATTTAAGTTATATCCTATACGTCTGTAATGCGTAATGATTTTTCTTAATTGAAAAGAAAAAAAATCATTCCTTCCTTAGGCTTCCTTTTATTTGAAGTTTCATACACCGTCTCACAGTATCGCATGACATGAGATTTGATAGCAGTAAGACAGGAAGTTAATAATTAACTAGAATTAGCAATAGATCTAGCTTTGTATGGTCTTTTGTGAAGCTTAGGTAACCAATACATCGTAGGAAGTTTGTCTTGGCTTGGCTTCATTGACACAAAACTTAACTGGTAATTCATTTAAGTGAGCATTAACAACAGACATTTCATCAGTATCTGTCTCTGATAAGCCCTGGTACCATCAAGCTCCTGTTTTGAGATGTTAATATAGTGAAGCCTACATGTTTGCGGCCTTGTCAGCTGGAACCAAGACACACTTTCTCTAGAATTCTTGGATACCCTGCTTCAAATGCCTAAAGGACCATTTGGGCTTAGGCGGTAAAAGATTAGTATTTTGTGAATAAAACTTTATATGTTTATCCACAATAGTGAAGATACTTCTTTTCCAAGCTTTAAGAGCACCGCCCTCTCGTTTAGTTTCGTGAATGAACATCTTGATGAACCAGTAGAAATGATCTCCATCCCGCCTAGTATCTCTTGGTTGAGGTTTTCAACACTCTCTTCAACACTCTCATTATGGACCTTATTAAAAAAGGAACAGCGCTTTTAAAAGTAAGATTATAAAGGGACCAGGAATCGATGCAATTAAATTTAAAGTCTCAACATAGACACCAGGTGGGAAAGAAAATACATAAAACACAACAAAACATTTTTCCGACAACACACAAGAAGAGAAGAATGACTAGCTCTTTTCCATTAATGTAGCCATCCGACTAAGTTTCAACCGGCACGAAAGGCAACGAGCACGACAGAGAGGCAGGCACAATTAACAGTAGTATAATGAAGATAAACTACTTTTCCTGGAACACCGATTATCGTTTTTACTGGGGACAAGTATAATGAAGATGAACCACTTAACCTGGGACACCGATTATCGTTATTACTGGGGAAAATGCCGAAAACGTTACAAAGAAAGAAAATTTAATAAAAATAGCCTTAGGGTTTAACTAGCGAACACATGTAACAAATATTTTTGGTGCAACAAGGTTAAAATCCCAACCAAAGACACCGGAAATACAGAGATTTTCATTATCTTAAATAAAACCATTTTTATTAGGACATCAAAATTACCATTTCTACCAGAACAGCGAAAATGTATTAGCGATTATTAAAAACGAATTAATATAAAATTAAACCAAGATCACAAGTGGCTAATACATGTATTACAAAATGTTGCTGCAATAAAACCAAACCTAATTCCAAAGATACTAGGCGGGATGGGTACCATTTCTACTGGTTCATCAAGATGTTCATTCACAAAACTAAACACGATCCCAACAAGAAAAGCAGCAACTCGACCATAATAATTCAAAAACACCCCGACGAGCGCAGCATTTGGACAAACGGACAAAACACGCAACATAAATATAAATAACAACAGAACCGCATTGGAACGGTCAAAAACGAATTACAGGGATGAGGGGGGGGGGGGCTTAAATCGATTTTACAGAGCTCTAATCCTTGCCCTGGGTCTGTTGATATTTAAAACAAAATCAATCGTTTGATTTTACCAAAGAGCTAAAATGTTAAATTACTAAGTGTGGTCAAAACATTCCCCATGATGATTCTAGGTCTGTGGGGATTTCTCAAAAATTTTCAAGGGCAGCTAGCACCACGGTTGAGGTCGAATCTTGCCGAAATTTGAACTCATTCGAGATATAATAGTTGACCTTTTTATTTCATCGAATGAAATAAATTGGTTTAAAAGAGGCGTTGGAGTTGTCACAACATATTGTCGATTTTTTAAACACTAAAGGTTAGCTAACTCCGCAGTCAGTGGTATGATGTGGAATTTCGAACTAATCTACGATTTTACGGTTGTAATTGCAAGAATGAAGAAGATTCACTAATCAATAAAGGCACCAGAGCTTCCACAGCATTTATCCCATTATAAGTTTATTGGTATTTTTTCCGAACTCTCAAGGACAGCCAGCAAACTCCACTGTCACGGCTACTTACGGACCCTGGTCATGGGTATCCTTTAATCTGACCTGGTGAGGTAAAACTACAGTCATGTATATGCAAGTATCCATCAACATAGTGGTGCATGTTGGGAAGACGGTTGTTATCTGTTACAAATTATTACTAAACTTGACACACCATTTAAATGTTTTCTTCAGACACGAATTTGATCAAGCGTATCAGAAATAAGGTGAGTGTGTCTTCTTCGCAACACTGGAGTAACTGGACAGCCGACAAAGCCATCGATTTTGTTGAGTCAACAGAAGCTAAAAGCTGCAGCTGCTGTAGTGGATCATATCATGAGTATAGGCCTGGCTGGTGGAGGATCAACCTTGGCGACACATATCCTATTGAATCAATTGTTTTCATCGGAAGAAGCGATGGTATAATACATATTAATTATCATCAAATGATAATGATATTTAATGATTTTCTTTGGTAAGCTTTGAAGTACAGCTCTTGCTAAGTCCAATGAAAAAGGCAATAGATACAAGGTAACAGAATTGGTAATTTTTCCAATAGTGTAGCACTTATGACCAAACGTTGAACGGTACATTATTACTTTAACTGGATGTCAGTTACCATAGCAACCAATGTTTTGTTTTATTTTTCAGAAATATTTACAATAAAACCGCAAAATACATCATTGTCTGGAAAATGACAGCAAAACTGCGTAACCTTTAATTTAATATTTGGTGCCTGTGGCATTCTGTACATATTAAAATAGTGTTTCTGTTAGCTAGAATGTATTGGTTGAGCAAACATATACATATAATTCATCATATTTTCAGGGATGTTTTCGAAGTAATTTTGTCTATTTTCGTGATTTTATTGCTGATATGGTCAGAGATTAGTGGTACAACTGGAAAACGATACATGCTAATGGACAAAATACTCCTCGATTAAAAATTAACATATGCAATGTATCGAAACGGATTTAATAGATTTGTTGCTATTACAGTGTTGCTTCTAAAATGTTTACAACCTGATTTTCCAGCATTTGAGCAGTTTTCTTTAGTAACGTCAGAAATGCGCCAGAGTATGTTTTGTGATGTAATGCTCAAGTGACTTGGGTGTTGCTCAAGCCAAAACGATATCATTAGTCAAATACTTTCGGAAGAACGTTATTGTCATAAATTTTAGGACACAGCGATCAGTCCAGAGGATTTTCTATTTACGGCGGCGTTCAAAACAGTACATGGAGTTTACTGCATAATAACACCGCCACCACTGGATACCAGTTTAACATAACATTTCCATCACCACGCGTCCTCCAGTATCTGAAGATAGAGAGTCCTCAAGAACTTACCATATGCGAAATTCAGTTTATAGAGAGTGGTAAGCAAGACACATCCTCACTTAAAAATAGAAAATAACTAAGCTCAACTTATAGAGCGTTGACATTGTTTTTGTTAACAGTGAACATGTTCTGGAGTTTTTGAAGCACGTAGGCAAAGTTACATTTTGAATAGCAAATATAATTAACAATATAAACAGGAAATTCGGGTACTTAGTTTGAAGTTAGAAAATTTTGAACTAAGGACATATTGAATATAATTGATGCATTATACTTAGAACTAGAAAATAGATTCTGTAAGATAATAACATAATATGTTTATCATGTCTATATTCTATATTATATTTATACATATATTTAATAATGAATATATGTATAAACATAATATGTTTATATCGCATTAGAGGCAGCAATTTTTTGCGTTGCGTCCTGAACAATATATTGAATTTCAGAACATTGCCCACCAGAATATTTTGGCGTACATTGTCAGGAAAACTGTCACTGTAATGACACTCTGCCATGTGAGAGATCGACAGGGACTTGTCAAAACCCAGGCTGTTTGCCAGGATGGCAAGGCAGTTCATGTGAACAAAGTAAGTTGTGTCTCCCCTTACTCATGCTCAAAAGTAAATTAAATAAATGAGCCGCACCATGGATTTTTGCCAATGCGAAAATAAAGGCGCAGATCAGCTTCGCAGTACATGTAACTGCGAAGCTGATCATCGCCTTTGTTTTCGCTACACGGATAGTACAATTCCTTTTCTTCTTAAATCCGAAACCTCAAGCTACTAGCTATCCTCTATGACTGCAGAGACCTGTCTAACCTAGTCAGAAACCCCGAAGACCGGGTTTCTCGCGTCGCGGCTCAAATTAATAGACAACGCTTTTTTAGCTCACCTGAGCCGGAGGCTCACAAGATGAGCTTATTGGATGACCATGCTCCGTCGTCCGTCCGTCGTCGTTCGTCGTCCGTCGTCGTCCGTCGTCGTTCGTCCACAATTTCGAAGATCTTCTCCTCTGAAACCGCTGGACCAATCAAAGCCAAACTTCATGTGGTGCATCCTTAGGAAGGGGAAACGAAAGTTTATATAAATGGTCCAGTCACATGACCAAGCTGGCCGCCATGCCCATATATGTTACAAACCATAAAAATCATCTTCTCTGGAACCGGTAGACTAATTTCAACGAATGTCAGACAACTCGGACCCAAGACGACTCGGACCAAAAATTTTTGGGACGACTCGGACTTAAACCTTTTCGGACCCAAGACGAATCGGACCCATACTGACGGATGATATACGGACGATATCATAAATGCATGATTTTCCCCGGGGCCGAGAGGTTCGTGGATACAAATGACCTAGTGCATTATCTTAAATGTTAATAAAACGCAAAGTCTTTATTACGCAACTGCATATATAACGGAACAACCAATTTTAATACGAACGAATGAACACAATGGTTTTAGAATGGATGTGTTTTAGACTTTTAATTTATTTTAAACATTGGTTTACGATTTCAAGTAATCTGTCTACCATATTTACCACTCGAATATCCCGAACACCGATATACTAAAACCCCTGTGTTACTTAAAATAATTTGCATTGTTTGTTGATTATCGCTTATCGATTACAGTCGTGATTGATAAACAGTTATCGACGTTGATTGAATTTTCGAATGGTTTGAGGTGTCACTTGTGCCTACAGGCGAGTTTTTGTATAATTGTAAAAAAGTTGATAATATTGAAACATCACTATTATCATATTATCACAGAATCGTCATATCAAAGTAGTTACCAAATGTCCAAGTAAATTCAATAACCCAGGTTACACAAAATTACATCATGATCTGCTTTATTACAGATAAATGACTCAATTTAATGCATTTTCGCTATCTCTCTTCGTATACTGCCATACGCCCTCACGGACTTTCTAGGCAGACGCGCTGTCGAAAGCGAAAAAGACTGAAAACTAATGAAGAGACATGTTAAAAGCATTCAGTAAGACGGACAAAAGATGATAGGTTAAAATCAGGTTAAAACAACTATTTCTGGGTCTACGGCCTGGGATGACTGCGACCTTTTAGGAATCAAGGTCTGGTAAGCTTGCAACATCTGCAGGGAGGGAATTCCACTGGACAATCGCCAGTGGAAGGGAGGAGTATTTGTAGTAGTTTTGGGTAGTCTGGAGTCGTCGGAATGTCAATGAATGGCAATGCCTAGAAATTCTGTTTGGAGTGTGGATATGATCAGGAAGGGGTACAGCAACAATGCCATGCACTATTTTGAAGAATAGCACTAGACGCGCATCTGCCCGTCGTAATTCAAGCGTTCTCCATCAAAGGTTATTAACAGTGGCAGTAGTGCCTGACCGGTAGTCGTATCTGCTGGTGGTCCAGCGTGCTGCCCTGCGTTGTACTTTTTTCAGCTGGAGTACCTTCTCTTAAGTGTATGGGTCCCAAACGGGGGCGGCATACTCCAGCTGAGGGCTAACCAGTGTGCTTATGATATTATCACAGAATCATCATATCAAAGTAGTAACCAAATGTTCAAGTATATTCAACCCAGGTTACACAAAACAACACCATGAGCTGCATTATGATTTTTTATACAAGTTTTATCTACATAATAAAATAGAAACTGTTTCATGATCGTCCTTGTTGTTGGGTCCGAATCGTCTCAAAATTGGGTCCGAGTTGTCTCAGGCTTTGGTCCGATTCGTCTTGGGTCCGAAAAATACCAAGGGTCCGAGTTTTCTTGGGTCCGAGTTGTTATGTAGCATCGGGGACTCTGGCCCATTACAGTTTATATAAATCATGACCTTGGGTTGACCTTGACCTATTTTATGGCAAGGTCAATTTTGGTTACATCGTCTTTTCAATGGAAAAAAAAGTGAAAACGTTGAATTTTTCAGGAAGTTTTGAAGCCTATGACCTGAAAGTTGGTAGATACAGACAACATGTTGAGCCAATGAAGTGTTGTGAGTATTAAACGTCAAGGTCATTTCTTGAACTTAGCCCAAGGTCAGTTACAAATTAAATGTTAAACTTAATTTTCTCAGTAACCGCTTGACCAATCAAAGCCATATTTTATATGTAGTATCCTCAGGATAGGCGAACAAAAATTTATATAAATGGTCAAGGTCACATGACCAAGATAGCCGCGATGGCTATAAGTAGCAAAAACCTTTAAAAATCTTCTTCTCCCGAACCAGAAGACCTACGATTTCAAAACTTGGCATGAAACTTCAGGGGGGGGGGGGGATCTATACAAAATTTATATAAGTCATTACCCTGGGATGACTTTGACATAATTTAAGGCAAGGTCAACAGAGGTCCCCATGTATTTGAATGGGTAAAATTGTCAAAATGTCATTTGAAGGGACAAACTTTATAGAAATCGGCAAATGGACCAAAGATTTATGATTCTGAAAACATGGACCCCAGGGGCAGGTCTGCCCCCACCCCGGGGCAATATACATGTATATTACCATTATATTCAAATATCTTCTTCTCTGAAACCGCTTGGCCAATCAAAGCCAAGCTTAATGTGGAGCATTCTTAGGAAGGAAGAATGATAGTCTATAGAAATGATCAAGGTCACATGACCAAGATGGCCGCCATGGCTATAAATAGCAAAAACCTTTAAAAATCTTCTTCTCCAGAACCAGAAGGCCTATGATTTTGAAACTTGGCATAAAGCATCAGGCGATGGAGCTCTTCAAAATTTATATTAATCGTGACCTTGGGATGACATCGATCTATTTTACGGCAAGGTCAACATATGTTTCCTATGCATTTGAATGGGGAAATTTAGTAAAATGTTATTAAATGGGGGGAAACTTGCTGGGTGTATGCAAATGGACAGAAGATTTATGGTTATGAAAAAATGTCCTCAGGGAGTTGTCTGTTCCTGTACCGGGGCTATATACACTTGTACACGTATATGACCTTAATATTCAAACATCTTCATCTCTGAAACCGCTTGGTCAATCAAAGTCCAACATTAAGTGAAGCAGCGTTAGGAAAGGGGAGTAAATTTTAATATAAATGGTCTAGGTCACATAACCGAGATAGCCGCCATGGCTATAAATAGTTAAAAAAAAATATAAATCTTCTTCTTCTGAACCGGAAGACCTATGATTGAAACTTGGCCTGAAGCATTAATGACTACAGCTCTACAAAGTTTGTATAAATTATGACCATGGGATGGCACTGACCTATTTTACGACAAGGTCAGCTTAGGTTGCATATCCCAGTTCTCAGGTGAGCGTTTACAGGACCATTGGTCCTCTTGTTGTTATTAGCATCTGCTGTTTTTCTATTCGCATAAAACATGCGTTACGGACCGATGCGTATCAAGATTGGAATTTTGCTGCAAGAAACCTCGGACATGTGCTTGCATAGTCTTGCATTGTGTATCAAACAATGAAGAATGTCTCTTTCTACGCTCAATTATTTTTGTATTTGCCATTCAAGATAAACGACTTAAATATCACGAAAGCCTAGAAGGGCCACTTGTAGAAAAAAGTATTATCTCGTTATAACGACTTACATGAAATTATCTGGTAATAACGAGATAACTAAGTCCTAAAAACGAGATAATTTTCTCGTAATAATGAGATAATGAGATAGTTTTCTCGTTTTAATGAGATAGCTATCTAGTTATTGCGAGTTAGTTATCTCGTTTATTACGATTAAGTTATCTCGTTATTACGAGGTAGTTATCTCGCTACTACGAGTTAGTAATCTCGTTATTTCGAGTCAGTTATCTCGTTTTTATGAGTTAGTTTTTAGCTAACCTGAGCCAAAGGCTCAAAAGGTGAGGTTATAGGATCACCATGCTCCGGCGTCCGTACGTTGTCCACAAATTCGAACATTTTCTCAACTGAAATCGCTTGACCAATCAAATCTTAAATTAATGTTGAGCATCCTTAAGAAGGGGGAACGAAAGTTTGCATTATTGGTCACATTACCAAAATTGTCGCCATGGCTATAAATAGCAAAAACCACAATGTATAAATCATCAATCTGGGATGACACTGACCTGAATTCAATCCATTTGTCCTCTATCTGCAAGTTTTGTCCTTAAAAGCGCATTTTAACATTTACCCCGTTCAAAGGCGTGCTATATATAAGTTGACCTTGCCGTAAAATAGGTCAATGTCATCCCAGGGTCATGATTTATATAAACTGTGTAGAGGTCAAATCCTTGATGCATCATTCCAAGTTTCAAAATACTATATTTTTATACAGATGTATATAAACCCGGGACAGAGGCAGACAACCCCTGGAGACAAAATTGGTTCTTAAACATAAATCTCCTGTACATTGGCATAATCCAAGCAAGTTTCCCACTCCCATTTAATTTCATTTTACTAATTTTCCCCATTCAAATGCATTTGCTATCTAAGTTGACCTTTCCGTAAAATAAATCAAGGTCATCCAAGGGTCATAAATTTGTAGAGCTCTATCGCCTTATGTTTCATGCTAAGTTTCAAAATCATAGGCCTTCTGGTTCAAGGTTTCCCGTAGTATATTTTACAGTTTTTGTTGTTTATAGCCATGGCGGCAATTTCTGTAATGTGACGTGACCATTTATACATAATTTCGTTTCCTTTTCCTAAAGATGCTCCACATGAAGTTTTGGCCTTGATTGGCAAAGCGGTGTCAGAGTTTTGGCCTTGATTTGCAAAGCGGTGTCAAACTGTTTGAAATTGTGGACGTTTGCGGAGCATGGCCATCCTGTATGCTCACCAGATAACTAACTTGTAATAAGGAAATAACTAAGTCGTAATTACGAGAAAATAACTCGTAATTATCGAGATAACAGTGGTAATAATGAGATAACTAACTCGTTATAACGTGATAACGAAGTCGTAATAACGATATAACGAAATAATTAACTCGTAATAACGAGATAACAATTCGTAAATACGAGATTACTAACTCGTAATTACGAGATAACAACAGACTCGTAATGACGAGATTACTAACTTGTAATAACGAGATAACTAATTCGTTATAAAGATATAAATGTCTTATTATCTCATTATTACGAGATGATTATCTCGTTATTACGAGAAGAGTATCTCGTTATTACGAGATAATTAAATCGTTTTAACGAGATAATATTTTTTTTCTTAAACTGGTCCTTACGGAAGCGTATATGTGCACCGTGCTGTTGCTTTAGTTGGCATCATCTCGACTTTGCGTTCATACGGAAGCGTATATGTGCACCGTGTTGTTGCTTTGGTTGGCGTCATCTCGACTTTGCGTTTGTCGATTTGTTTAGTTGATCTACCACATCTCAACAAATTAATGTCTAGATGTCGAGTTAAAATGACACAAATCGATATACTTTCATTCTGATAGGATTTAAAGTTGCAATAATCTTCTCGGATTATCGAATTGATTATGTTAATCGTCTAGAATTATCTTGTGAAACATAATCATAGTGTTATCTTTATTTAAATAATGCATCTTCTAGAGTTGATTATGTCGAAATAACACATTGTAACAAAACAGTTTGAAATAAATTTCGCACCGATCAGAGTTATATTGCAATATCCTTCTCGACTTATCCAACTGATTTTATTAGTCGATATAATTTAAGTTGTATAATAACATAATGCCGGTAGGGCACCAGTAGATACCTGTAGCATACAACAACTGAAAGTAAGGTATCGGTTGGTACCTCTCGCAAACAACAACTGACTGGCAGGTACCTGTAGACTACCAGAACTGACAATAGGGTAGCGGTATATACCTGTAGCCTACTACAATTGACAGTAGGGTACCTGTAGTTTCCTGTAGCCTACCACATCTGAAAGTAGGATACCGGTCAATACCTTTAGCTTACCACAACTGATAGTATGGTACCAACAGGTACCTCTAGCCTATCACAATTGATAGAAATATATTGGTAGGTAACTGTAGCCTACCACAGCTGACAGTACGATACCGGTAGGTACATGGTGATACCATGACATTGACATGCTCTACTTGCAACCGACAGTTTAGAGCCAGAATTGGCCTAGTCAGCCATCAAAGAACTCACCAACACACAAGAACCTATTCAAGAAATAATGATGGTCTTTCTCATTAGTGAGAGACGAACGAGCAGGGGTAGGTACATGTGAAGCATACCGGCCGGTAACTCTAGCCTTTCTATCAGTTTCGATAGGCTAGAGGTACCTGTTGGTACCCTACTATCAGTTGTGGTAGGCTAAAGGTACTGACCGGTATCCTACTTTCAGTTGCGGTAGGCTACATGAAAGTACAGGTACCCTACTGTCAACTGTGGTAGGCTACAGGTACCTGCCGGTCAGTTGTTGTATGCGAGATGTTTCAACTGGTACCATACTGTCAGTTTTTGTATGCTACACGGGTCAGCCAAGATCAGACTGAAAATTTTATTTTATCAAGTGTAATGCAGTTGTGTAACAAATACTCAAGTATCTCAAGTATCTCTCCCTGGCCTAAAAATTTCATGTTGATTGGACAAAACATTTTTCACAGTTTAAGTTTAAATAACCAAATATATCCCCAAAGCAGGTGATACACTGGGACAAACGTTTCATTAGAATATAGGATGGAATAGATCAAAACTCTGGTTACCATGGCAACGGAAAGGTCACATTGGGTTATAATGGCGAAAACAATGTTTTCTTATTTTCTAGCTAGCTAATGGTCTGATTCTGTTCAAACTTATTTGTAGCCAGGATATACATATCAGCTTTAATTATATAAAGTTTCGGCCAAATCTGATTCCTAAGAAAGGAATGAGCTCCCCGTTTCATCATTTTTCAGGTTGAAATAGTGTTTTGGATACAAAGGAATTCTGGGATATATTTTCCGAAACTGTTTAACCTATAGAATCAAAGTTTGGAAAAAGTGAAATAAAGCCTATGGTGTAACTTTGACAAAACACTTCTAAAAACTGGTGAAACAAAAATTTGCATCTGATCGTAGCTGAGACATACAGGTATCTATTGGTGCCCTTCTGGTTTCATTATAATAATGTTATTATACGACTTAACTAATATCGACTAATAAAATCAGTTGGATGAGTCGAGAAGTATATTGCAATATAACTCTGATCGGTGCGAAATTTATTTCAAACTGTTTCGTTACACATTTGTGTTATTTCGACATAATCATCTCTAGAAGTTGCATTATTTAAATAAAGATAACACTATGATTATGTTTCACAAGAAATTCTAGACGATTAACATAATCAGTTCGATAATCCGAGAAGATTATTGCAACTTTAAATCCTATCAGAATGAAAGTGTATCGATTTATGTCATTTTAACTCGACATCTAGACATTAATTTGTCGAGATGTGGTAGATCAACTAAACAAATCGACAAACGCAAAGTCGAGATAATGCCAACTAAAGCAACAACACGGTGCACATATACGCTTCCGTAGGTCCTTCTAGGTTTTCGTAAAATTTGATATTTGTCTTTAATGATAAAATCATTTGGAAATTATTCTATCTTGCACTACATTTTGCAAATCCAAACACACAACAATCGTGACTGTGTATTATTTCATTAGAATCATATTTTGTGTGAACAATCGATCTGTTTAATTTCTTTCAAGCTTGTCATTGGTGATTCTTTGACGATGGCTATGATATTCAGTATCATTGTTTTTGTGTCATGTTCATTTCGGTGTAAAACAAAATCTATTGCACAATTAAAAAAAAAAAAAAAAAAAAAAAAAAATCTCCGTCAGCGTATATATACATACATATTTACATGCATACAGAGTAGCTTAAGGCGACCAACTGTCGGTCGAGGGTTTAGGATCTAAGTTCTAACGGTCACAAAATACGTTAAGAGTGTAACAACCATTTCTTTCAAGCATGTGACTGGGGATTCTATGGTGATGGTTGTACAAGTCGGTGCCATTGTTTGAACAACGCGTCTTGTGATCCAGTCAGAGGTTATTGTTCGAACGGAGCATGCGCACCTGGGTGGCGAGGACACCCAACATGCACAAAAGGTATTATTATAAAGTCAGTAAAAGCTATGCAGTAATGATTGTATTAAACTGTATGCAAGCGTGATTTCATATCAGCGGGAATGGTTATATACGAAAGATAGGTATCGTGTCTTGTACCGAGCACAACAAGTAGCTTACACAAGCGACTCAGACTATCTAAACTTAGTTATTGAGAATACATTAAAAGTAATGCCGACCTATTTAAGCTTTCAATAAGAAAGGACACAAGGACTTCAAACAATTATGATTGTTATTATAAACTGATGTCAAAGGCCTAGGTGGACTTGCAAAATTAGTAGATTAGCTCAGTATTTGTTTAGACACCAGATGGAAAACATCTCCAGTAGCTTCTAAAAATCTAATAATCAATTCGATTGGTTGTGGCTGCTACCTGTGGAATTACTGATATAAATTCGCTTGTAAAAAAGATATCCATAAATACCTATACCATTATAGCTCGATAGTGACGCCAGATGTGTCAGAAAATCAACGAGTCTACTTAGTAGAACGTGAAAATGTTTTCATTTGAACAGTGGTACATTGTAACTGCTCTTATTTGTCAGAGCATACATGTAGGTACAACTTACATGTATACCGTGCACCTAACACAACCGGCTGCCGGTCGAGGTTTAAGGAAGTACGCATTAACAGTCACATACGTAAATTCAACGAAATTTTCAAAAATTTCAAGCATGTGACTGGGGATACTACGGCAATGATTGTGCAAGTCGATGCCATTGTTTGAACAACGCGTCTTGTGATCCAGTCAGCGGTTACTGCTCGAACGGAAAATGCAAAATTGGGTGGAGAGGACTGCCAACTTGTTCAAAAGGTATTCTTATTAAGTCGGTTAAAGCTATGGTGTAATGGTTAAAGAAACTTTTAACCACCATCTGTAAACAATAACTAATAGATAAATAAAGGATATTTGCTTTTTTAAGGTGAATACCAAATTTATTTCATCAAGTGAGTTGAAAACATCAGAATTTTCACGAGTGCCTAGCAGGAGTTAATTTTTTTATGTTTTCAACTCACGAGATGAAATATATTTGGTATTCACCGAAAAAAAAACAACAAATTTTCTTTTTATTTTATACAATACACGGGCGTTTTTTGCAATTCATTTGGCAGGCGGTGAAAATGCAAAATACAAAACGTTTTGAAAACACAAATAATTTTGGAACCACATTGTTCCTTACGTTCTAACTAAGACCAGAGGACCAATGGCCCTGTAAACGCTCACCTGAGATCTGCGGTATATACGAATGTTATAGAAAATAGTCCCAGTATAGGGGCAGATGAAGCCCGTGGGCCATTTTTTCAGAATAATCAATATACTGTCCATACAAGTTGTTCCCTTCAAATGACATTTTAACAGTTTACCCATTCAAATACATAAGCAACCCATGTTGACCTTGCCTTTAAATATGTCAAGGTCATCACAGGGTCATGATTTATATAAACAGTGTAGTACTTGAGTCATCGATGCTTCATGCTAAGTTTCTTCGAAATCAGTCCACCGGTTCCGGAGAAGAAAATTTTCGAAGGGTTTATACCATATACGAGGGGGATTCAAAAAGTTCGAGGAAAAGTGCTGCCAAATTTGTAATTGTCATGGGAAATTTACGTTCTCTGTGCATATTGTTAATTAACATATAGTTAACATATGCACAAAATTTGAATAAATTCGGATGGAAATTAAGCATTAAATCACGTGCGTTTCTAAAGTAACGGCAGTTAAACCGGCCAAACGTAATAACAACGTCATGCTATACGCATTCATGCCGCTGTTGGCTAGCTCTTAAGCATTTTTGGAATCTACCTGGCATACGGGCGTCTAATTGTCAGTTCTTGTGTATAATGCGGTGCATTGTGCCGAAACTACAATTCGATATGTTGTGCGTTTCACGAATTCTACTCTTTTCTATCACGACCATCATTTTCGATAGTATGACGTTATTTGACGTTACACTGCACGAGTCGACATGGGCGTTTTTCTGGTCGTGTAGAAATCATGCATACTACTTGTTGATTGTCGTTTTCTTAATTTCTTTGTTGCCCCATGCGCGTTCTGCTCTTAGCAGTATTTTGTTTTCTTTTATAGTCCGTTTCAAACACACAATTTATCGAATACCGTTGTTCCCTTCGCATTTTAGGCATACCCACTAAAATATGGCCGCTTAACGACCAAATGAAGTCACACACTTATTTGACGCCATGTGCTCACCGCAAAAATATTGAACTTTGCTCATGAAAAGTTTGGTGGGAAAAGCACGGTAATCTATTAAATGCAACGTCATCATTAAACATCGACTTATATACAAATAAACAAAAGTGGGCCGGTAATCGTGATGTACGGTTTCCATAGCAACCACTGTTTACATTGTATTCATGCCAGAGCAGCAAAATTTGCTGTATAAGTACAAATCATGTTTGTCTATATAACTGTAATAGCTTTATTCAGCTGCTTTATAAAATAAGAATATAATGACACTTTTCCGCGAACTTTTTGAACGCCCGTCGTATGGGTATGGCGGCCATCTTGGTCATGTGACCTTTATTATTTATATATACATTGATTCCCCCATTCTACATGTATAGATGCTTCACATGAAATTTGGCTTTGATTGGCCAAGCGGTTTCAGAGGAGAAGATGTTTAAATATTATGGTAATATACATGTATAATGCCCCAGGGCTGGGGCAAATGAGCCCCTGCGGTCCAAATTTTTTCAGAATCATTAATAGTCAGTCCTAATGCCCATTCCCTGCAAGACTTTCACTTTAAATGACATTTTAAAAGTTTTACCCATTCAAATGCATTGGCGACCTATGTTGACCTTGCTGTAAAATACATGTATGTCAAGGTCATCCAAAGGTCATAATTTATAAGCACATTGTAGTACTTTAGTCCCCAATGCTTCATGCCAAGTTTTGTTGAAATCGGTCCAGTGGTTCAGGAGAAGAAGAATTTTAAATGGTTTTTACCATATATGGGCATGGTGGCCATCTTAGTCAGGTGACCTAGATTATTTATAAACACATTGATTCCCCCTTCCCATAGTTGCTTCCTATACAATTGGGCTTTGATTGGCCAAGTGGTTTCAGAGAAGAAGATTTTTGAATATTTTTGTAATTTATATGTATAATGCCCCAGGCCTGGGGCAAATGAGTCCCCTGTTTCCATTTGTTTTTTCAGAATCATTAATATTCAGTCCTAATGCCCATTCCCTGCAAGACTTTCACTTTAAATTACATTTATCGCGACCTATGTTTACCTTGCTGTAAAATAGATCAAGGTCATCCAAAGGTCATAATTTATAAACACATTGTAGTACTTTCGTCCCCGATGCTTCATACCAAGTTTTGTTGAAATCGGTCCAGTGGTTCAGGAGAAGAAGAATTTTAAAGAGTTTTTACCATATATGGGCATGGTTGCCATCTTGGTCAGGTGACCTGGATTATTTATAAACACATTGATTCCCCCTTCCCATAGTTGCTTCCTGTACAATTGGGCTTTGATTGGCCAAGTAGTTTCAGAGAAGAAGATCTTTGAATATTTTTGTAATATACATGTATATTGCCCCGAGGTGGGGGCAGACCAACCCCTGGGGCTCATTTTTTTCAGAATTACCTACCTTCAGTCCATTTGCCCATTGCCTACAAGATTTGCCTTTCAAATGACATGTTAACAATTTTCCCCATTCAAATGCATGGGCGACCTATGTTGACCTTGCCGTAAAATAGGTCAAGGTCATCCAAAGGTCATAATTTATAAACACATTGTAGTGCTCTAGTCCCGGATGCTTCTTGCCAAGTTTTGTTGAAATCGGTCCAGTGGTTATGGAGAAGAAGAACTTTGAAGGGTTTTACCATATATGGGCATGGCGGCCATCTTGTTCATGTGACCTGAATTATTTATAAACACATCGGTTCACCCTTCCTATAGATGCTTCATATAAAATTTGGCTTTGATTTGCCAAGCGGTTTCAGAGAAGAAGATCTTTGAAAAATGGTGGAGGACGACGGACGACGGAAGACGGACGGACGCCGGATCATGGCCATCCTATAAGCTCACCTTGTGAGCCTAACGGCTCAGGTGAGCTGAAACCCGACATATATACCAAAAAAACTTGTTTGACTAGAATGGTAATATACATGTATATAACCCCCCAGGGCCGGGTCAGAGCAACCCCTGGAGTCAATTTCTTTTTGAAAACATAAAACTTCAGTCCATTTGCCAATTTACTGCAAGTTTTGCCCTTCAAATGACATTTTAACAATTTTCCCCATTCAAATGCGAGGGGGACCTAAGTTGACCATGCCATAAAATAGGTCAAGGTCATCCAAGGGTCACGATTTATGTAAACTTTGTAGAAATCTATTGCCTAATGCTTCATGCCAAGTTTCAAAATCATAGGCCTGGTTCTGGAGAAAAAGATTTTTAAATGTTTTGCTATTTATAGCCATGGCAGCCATCTTGGTCATGTGACCTTGACCATTTATATATACTTTCATTCCCACTTCCTAACAATGCTTCTCATAAAGTTTGGCTTTGATTGGCCAAGCAGTTTCAGAGAAGAAGATATTTGAATATCACTGTAATATACATGTATATTGCCATATACATGTATATTACCTCGGGTTGGGGGCAGACAGACCCCTGGGGTCCAATTTGTTTTCAGAATCATCAATCTTAAGTCCATTTGCCCATTTCCTGCAAGTGTTTCCCAACAAATGACATTTTAACACTTTTCCCCATTCAAATGCATGAGCCACCTTTGTTGACCTTGCCGTAAAATAGGTCTAGGTCATCCCAGGGTCATGATTTATATAAACTTTGTAGAGCTCCAGTCACTGATGCTTCACACCAAGTTTCAAAATATTGGCCTTCTGGTTCTGGAGAAGAAGATTTTTTTTTCTATTTATAGCCATGGCGGCCATCTTGGTCATGTGACATTGACCATTTATATAAACTTTCGTTCCCTCTTCCCAAGGATGCTCCACATGAAGTTTGGCTTTGATTGGCCAAGCGGTTTCAGGGGAGAAGATGTTTCATTATTATGGAAATATACATGTATATAGCCCCGGGTCAGGGGCAGACAACCCCCCAGGGGCTAAAATTTTCCATTAACATTATTCTTCTGTCCATTTGCCTATTTACCCATTAAATAGCATTTAACCATTTTTTCCCATTCAAATGCATTTCGACCTTGCCGTAAAATAGATCAAGGTCATCCTAGGGTCATGATTTATATAAACTATGATGGGCCCGCCTCCCCAATGCTACATACCAAGTTTCGTGGAAATCGGCCCACTGGTTCTGGAGAAGAAGATTTTTATAAGTTTTTGCTATTTATAGCCATGGCGGCCATCTTGGTCATGTGACCTGGATCATTTATATAAACTTCCGTTCCCCCTTTCTAAGGATGCTCCATATGAAGTTTGGCTTTGATTGGCCAAGCGGTGTCAGAGGAGAAGATCTTTGAAATTGTGAACGACGGACGACGGACGGACGACGGACGGACGGACGACGGACGGACGCCGGAGCATGGGTATACTATAAGCTCACCTGTCAGCCTTCGGCTCAGGTGAGCTAAAAATGAATACCCGCACTTTATGTTTTCGTTCATAAATATTGGAGTTAAAGCGTTTTAATTTCTGAAGTGAGACACATTTAATAACGTCAAGTAAATGGAAACGTCAGAAGTAATCCAAAATCTACAGTGAAGACATAGGCTGATATCAGTCACTAGTGACTTTTGATATCAGTGAGATTTGATATCAGTGGAATTTCATATCAATGAAAATACCAATTTTATCAAGTTTTGATATTATATTACATAGTATATACTGAGCCAAACATATAACGCAACACGGTTATCATTTTAATGTTACGTAAGACGGTCTACCCGACATATGATAGTCAGCAATCGCCAATGAATAAATTGGGTACAAAGGTTTTGGCTTTCTATGCATGGGTTAATGAGCTCGAATCTGATTGGCCAAAACGGTTATTTTGGTGGCATGCGCCCCCTGAGAGATTGTGGAAGTCAATTTAAACACAAATGGCTTCTTTATGAATCGCCCAATGAGATTCGATGGGGAAATGGCAATTTGGCTTCCATTTGAAACCCAAAATTTCAAATCAAAATTTACATCATTGAAAATTCAACGTTTAATACTGAACATTCCATTGAATACAATAGAAAATGGAATTAGTGAAAAATTCTAACGGCGAATGTTTTTAACGAAACCTTTGTGAAAACTTGTTCATGTCTTCATTTAGCATTGTTAGAAAACACAATAGCATCCAATTGTTGGGTCAGGAACGTCTATAACAAATGTTAAAATGTGAGTAAACTTGAATGGTTGGGGGTAAAAATGAGTCTTCAACACTGCTTAAAATTGAGAAAAATTGATCGTTTGTCAGTAAAATTATTCATTGTCTAAAATGGGACAGGGGTAACCCTGAAAACCGACACTAATTTCTAGGGTACGAATACACGTCACATGTCGCATTCTGGAAAATCACAATGCATTTCATTTTTTGCCAAGACCCTACCTCTGAAAAATGTTTAATTTCTTGAGACGCATAAGACAGAATGTTACAAACAAGATCTTATGAGATGTGTCGATCGTCCGGCAATCTAATTCAGTGGAGGAAAAGGTTATATGATACTATGTGTATATTTTTGTGTATAACAATAAAAATTAACCGATGTTGCGTTATAAGTTTGGCTCAGTATACATTGGTTTTCACTGTAAAGTATAAAATAAAACACTAGTATCAATCTGATATATTTGAAATGCCTCTGATTATACCATCAGTACTTTTTCCATTCGATTCATCAGTTTTCACAGAACAAACTGAAAAATAAACTTTTTGTCCGTATATAACATTCAACCTAAACTAAATCAATATCATTTATGAACTCAAATTAACTGATTTTGATCGACAACATAAATCTATCAGATGTTGTCTTTGGTTTACAAAGCTAAACAATTAAGAATATACATGGAAGAAAATACAAATAATATTGGACATTTATGAAGGCTTTCAGATGAAGAGTCTTTGGTGGCGAATAATATTTAAACGCTGCGTCAGAAATGAGCATAAAATAGTTTGTAAAGCGTATATGAAGTTAAGATTATAGCGTGAATAGAGAATGAAAATATTTTAATTGGACTCCTTAATCAATTTGACAGTCCAAAACACAAAGCCGTGGTCTTTTATTTTATATGTTCCGGACAAACTACTTCGCAAAATTCGCTAATTTTCGCTAATTCGCTAATTCTAACTTCGCAAAATTCGCTACCACTAATTCGTAAAATTGTTTCTTAAGGTCCGAAATATAGATTCCCTTCCTACATCAATTTCGACAAATGTAGAGAGGAGATTGCATCTGCATTGAATGATTTCGGTAATCGATGGTGTAAACGAGAGGGTGTTGAGGATAATGCTCTTAAAGAATGGAAAAGAAGTATCTTCACTATCGTGGATAAACGTATAAAGTTCTATTCACAAAATACTAATCTTTTACCTCCTAAACCTAAATCGTCATTTAGGCATTTGAAGCAAGGTATCCAAGAATTTCACAGAAAGTATGTCTTGGTTCCAGCAGACAAAGCCGCAAACAATGTTGTTGTTGTTTGTAGGCTTCACTATGTTAACACCTTAAAACAAGAGCTTGATGGTACCAGGGCTTATCTGGAAACAGATACTGATGAAATGTCTGTAGTTAATGCCCACTTAAACGATTTACCTGTTAAGTTTTCTGTTTGTGTCCATGAAGGCCAATACAAACTTCCTACGATGTATTGGTTACCTAAGCTTCACAAAAGACCATACAAAGCTAGATTTATTGCAAATTCTAGCTCTTGTACTACTGCTGAACTTTCTAAATTATTAACTTCCTGTTTTACTGCTATCAAATCTCGTGTTATAAGATACTGTGAGACAGTGTATGAAACATTAAATAAAAATTGGTTTTGGTCAATAAAATATTCTGGTGAGGTGCTCGATAAATTGAAGTGTAGAAGATTCCGTGCGACCAGCTTGTCCACATATGATTTTTCTACTCTGTATACAACTTCTGGATTTGATAGAGTGGACGTTCAAAAGGGCATTAAAAAACCATGGTTCACTTTATTTGGCATGTAATGACAGAAAGGCTTTTTTTCACTTCCTCTGACCAAAGTCGGTATACACTTTGGTCATGTCAGAATGTGTGCGACGCCTAATCCAATCTCCCGGATAATATTTATATTAGATTTGGGACCAAGTTATACAGACAAATTGTTGGAATTCCGATGGGTACAAATTGCGCACCTCTCGTAGCTGATTTATTTTTATACTGCTACGAAAGAGATTTCATGGATTCGCTTAACCATGATAATCAAGCCGATGTTATTGAGGCTTTTAATTCCACTTCTAGGTACCTCGACGACCTTTTGAACATTGACAACCCTTATTTTGAAGGTATGGTCAATCAAAATTATCCATCTGAACTACAGTTGAACAAAGCCAATATCTCGGATACCGAAGCCCCCTTTTTAGATCTACATCTTTCTGTTGCAAATGGATTTGTTTCTTCTAAACTTTATGATAAGCGCGATGACTTTGATTCTGATATAGTAAATTTTTCGTTTGTGGATGGTGACGTTCCTCGTCGTGCTTCTAATGGTGTATACATTTTGCAACTTATTAGGTTTGCTAGAGTCTGCAATCATGTTACAGACTTCAACGCTCGAAATAAATGTTTAACGGCCAAACTTCTCCAACAGGGCTATCCGTATCATAAACTTCGAATTCTTGTCTGTTGCTTGGCCCACCGGGGTCCAACTGATGATTTTTTTCTTTTGCTCCGGAGTTAGTAAGTTATTCGGCGCCCAGGGATCTCCATCGTCGGGCAGCTTACTCAATCTGTGAGTCCTGGTTTCTGATTCATCAGATGTTTATCATGATTTATTTGTTTGTTCTTGATGATTCATTGACTAGTTAAAGATTCTCCACGAGGACCGAAGAACTAACTAAATGTTATGAACCACTGCAGAAGCTGGGGGTGAGGTTATGGCCATGTAAAATCGATTTAAACCCGCCCGTAACTTTGTGTTACTGATCGTTCCAAGTCGATACTTCTGTGGTAGTTCTTTTTGTTTTATGTCTTGATGTTTAAAATATTTTGTGCTGTTGGCGCCTTATGTATGGTTTCATATTTTTAGTTAAGTTAAGGTAACTGAGTAGCCACTTATCGGGAAAATAGCTGCCCATTCGGCTTACGAAATGTTTTCATGGTATAAGTACCTGATTGTTAGTTTGGTTTTTTCCCACTTCGGTTTTTGGAGTGGGAATCTTTTTTTCTGATTGCGCCTTTTCCTGATTTTTGCCTACTTGTACCTTTTAACGTTATGTAAATTTTATTTGGAAGCAGGACCATCTTACTACATTAACGTATCATTATAATTCGTACATTATTATCTTGCACTGTAAATATTACGTAGTTTTATCGACAATTATTCGCATAATGTTCCTCAGGCGTAGGCTTTATCGTCGGAGTTAGCTTTACTGCTCCGGTGTTGGAGAAATATTGGTTTTTGGCATGCATAGTGTGGTGCATAGCTTAACCAAATTAGTAAACACTCTATGCCTTGATGCGCTATTTCTTAGAATAATATTTAGGTTCTACATGTAAAACCAGACATTAGAATTGTTGTCTTTACTCCAAATACAAAAAATACAGACAATCTAAATTTCAGCTTCACCCATGAATAGTGTTGCAAGCGTTTCCCTCTTAAACTTCTATGGATTTTTATTTGTTGTTATTATTTATCCACATCAAATATTTTACCCATGCTATTTCCTAGAATTGTGTTTTTAGGTTCCCAAACCAAACATTAGAAAAGTTGTTTGAACTCCAAATATCAAAATTACAGAAAATCAAAATTTCTTTTAAGTTTGTTACGAACTTTTTTTTTTTCAAAAATTTTGACTCCGTGCGATAGCAAAAGTAGACTTGCGGTGGCCACTTCGAATCTTTTCAAACTGCTGTTATTGCTCCATTTCTAGGGCGACTTTGAAAAATCTTTCTACAAGATGTAAACTTTTATGTATGGCCCTACCCTTTTCTCATTTATAAGCTCAATTTTATTTTTTTTTCTAGCTGGTCCATGTCATCAAAAGAAAAAAAAAATAAGTTTTTCAATCTGATTTGGTTTAGTCTTTATTTTGATTTAAATAATAATATGAAACTTACCAATTAAACAAATTGCAACACACATACAGCCGTTTATTTGCATTCTAAATTGCCATGATATAAGTTTATAACTTCATGCAAGTATATGATATTTTTCAATACACAATGGCAGCTAACTCCGCACTGCCTGATCGGATCTGGGTGACTTTCGATCTTAACCTAGTTTTTATGTATGCCCTTGTCTCTCTTCTTTTTTCCTGCAAATATAGGGAGTATCAAATAATAAAGAGCTGAGGTCGAGTACTCGCACACAAACAGAGACGCCCAATGTAACCGTAGTGTGTAATGGGTCAACGCTCGTTACGTGACGGACAGTCCGACGGACAACCAGAACATTCTATACCAGATGATTATGCTGACAAGTGGTGGAACGACTGACGGCAGTGGCTATACCATGTCTAGTTATCTTGTTGTTTCACATGTGACGTAACTGAGTGACCAATGGTCGAACAGAGCAGATCAAACCTTAAAGTTGACTTATGTTGCTGCTTGGCCGAGTGCTCAGGCACTAATCTGCCTGGTCACTCGATATATGAGGCAGGGATTCAAACCAGGTCTATTGTGACTGACCTGAACCCGTACCTGCTACCTGACTCTGCCCGAATCGCCTATGAGTCGAATAGCTGTGCTTAACCGGTTGGGCGGTTGACTCTTTCGGGTCAACCGGACAAGAAGCCAAGCACAGAGTGAGTGAGAAGCGGTTACTCTTCTACCAGATTCGTATACTGGATATTGTGCGGATCTAAGAAACGCTAAAGACTAGGCCTTTCATTCAATATCAAGAAGTTTAAACTTGAAAAGAGTTTATTCTTAAATTGTGGAAATTATCAACATATAAATAGCTATGCAATGAAATAAACTGTCTTGATCATTAACGCTGCATTTTTGAGATTCAAGATGTTAACTTTGAAAAACCTATGAATTAGACCCTAAATTACAATTTGGAAAAATCTAGAAGGCTGCAATTTTGATTTTCAAAAGGCTCAGCAACGGCCAAAAAGAAAGTGCATCTGGCTGTATTGCCAGTCTACAGTCTCAGAGTCTGCACCATTTACTGGTAAACTGCTAGTGTGGCATCTCCGACGGTTAATCAGAGTATATCAACACTGTTAAAAAATAGATGCTTCCGACGATTAATCAGAATGCGCATCTGAAAAATGCATGTAAAGATAAACAATAAAAGTCAGGGTAGACCCAGATTGTTGATCTTTAGGATCCCATTTCTGGGGTCCGAAGACAAACCAGTGAACACCCGGATTGATGGGTGTTCTCAATCCAAAGAAAGAGTCTGCTGTCGGATCTGGCACAATGTCTAATCTCATTCGAGATCATGTGTCTTTCTTGGTTCCCTCTTAGTATACGACGTATATAAAAGAGTCCGAAAAAAAAAAACATAATTAATGGGCAAATACGTTTCCTATTATCCGTCAGCGTAACTGTTTTAACTAAATTAGAGGGCCAACTCTGTATCGAATCTCGAAATCATTCTATTTTAAGTGTGTGTGTGTGTGTGTGTGTGTGTGTGTGTGTGTGTGTGTGTGTGTTTATTGAAAGTATGTAAAAGACGATTCTCCGTATAATTGTATATGTATATGAGTGTATATGCCATGATAGCAGCTGGTGTTCCGAACCTATTGTCAACCACAATGATACTTCTCATAAAGTTTAATTAGAATCGTTTGGTAGTTATAGAAAAATGATGTTTCAAATTGTGGAAGGTCGGCCGGCGGCTTGCGGCGCTGGTTATTCAGTATTCGATACACTCACCTGGATTGCTAGAGCTACAGTTATCATACAAATATGTACATTATCTCACATGGCGATGCATGTCGGGAAGACGGTAGCAAATAATCACTTAACTTGACACACCATTTGACTTTTTTCCAGATATGAATTTGATCAAGCGCATCAGACAAAACGTGAGTGTATCATCTTCGCGGCCTCAGTGGAAAGACTGGTCAGCCGACAAAGCCGTCGATTTTATTGAGTCATCAGATCCTGATGGCTGCAACTGCTGTAGTGGAGCATCTTATGATGATTTCAATTCATTTTGGTGGATTAAGCCTTCCTGGTGGAGGATCAACCTTGGTGACACATATCCTATTGAGTCAATTATTTTCATCGGAAGAAGCAACGGTACGATGCATTTTAATTATTACTTAACGATAATAAAAAAACAATAATTACTTTCGTCGGTGAGCTTTAAACATCAAAAATCCTTGATCGTTTATCAGTAACAGCGAGAGAAAATGTATGTTTTAACAGGAGTTTGATTTCAAGTAAAACAATTTTACGCGCGAAATCTCGTATGCTGCCTTCTTTAATTGCACGCCAGTGGATCGGGCGTCAGACTCTATGATGGCCCCGACATAAAGCTATTTTAGCTGGTTGGGACTGGAGCTTCTTGTCTGTTGCTAGGCACACCAGGGCTCAACTGGTGTTTTTTTTTTTTGCTCCGGGTTTCAGTTAGTTTTTCGGCGTCCAGGGATCTCCATCGTCGGGCAGCCTACTAAATCTGTGAGTCCTCGTTTTTGATTCATCATGGTGGTTATCGTTTGTATGTCCTCTTGCTGATCAATTGACTAGTTAGAGATTTACCACCAGGACTGAACAACTAACTAAATTTTGTGAATCAGAAGATGATGGTGAGGTTAGGCGCCTGTAAAATCGATTTAAGCCCCGCCCCCAGTAATTTTATATTACTAATCGTACCAAGGCGATCCTACGGTTGTGTTTCTATTTGTTATATGTTTTAGAGTCGAATTTTTGTGCTGTTTGAACCTTATGTACATTTTCATATTTTTATTTAAGTTCGGGTAACTGAGTGACCGCCTATTGGAAAATAGCTGCTCATTCGGCTTACGATATGATTTTAAGTATAAGAACCTAATTGTCAATTAAGGTTTTCCCACCTCGGTTTTTGGAGTGGGAATTTCTTTCTGATTGTGCCTATTCCTGATCATTGCCTACTTGTACATTTTTAATTTGAAAATGTAATGATCCGTTAGTGTCATAGTTCAAATTTCGCTATATTGTTAATATTTAAGTGGTAAAAATGAAGAACAACTACGACTGAAATGTGCTAACTAGATTTCAATAGACATGTATACAGTGTAATACCCCGGGAGCTAATTTAACCTACCTTGAACCCTCCAAGACAAATTTTCAAGGGTGCCAAATCATTCATTGGACCCCAATAAATGCAAAGAATTTTGTCATCAAAGGTAAACTCAAATTGACTATGAAAAAATGCATGGTCTCCATGGCAACCATTAACGCCATATCTCCTTGTCTAAGCTTTAAAATGAGCAGAAGTTCAGTGGTCTAGGATAAGTAACAGTGGAGATATGGCCAATTTTTTATGTACACCCACATGCTCAAGAATCGCGTTAACGGTTACAATGGAAACCATGCATTTTTTATAGTGCAACTGAGTTTGAGGACAAAACTTATTTGCATTTCTGAGAGGACAAAGGCACAAACTTTTTTTAAAAAAAACCGCACACTCCAAATTGGTTCAACCTTTAACATAACATTGTCGTAACTCAATGTTTCTACGGGGCTTATTCGGGTGTGATTTGCGTATATGAAACAGTACATTTCCGAAAAATCGCGTGCGCCGCATATGCGTCACCATTGTTTTAAAATGACACGGCTTGTTAACAATTCTTGCAGATGTGCAATTGTTTGCTTTATTTTGTTAAGCGAATGCTCAGGTGTATCGCAATATACATTTTTTTCTACAATTGAACTATGTATGTTGAAGTGACCGCAAGAGTCTACATTATGTTTTTGTTCCCTCGCATCTTAGACTGAGGCGAACAGATATTTATACCATCATGCAGTGGGGTCCTGTCGAGCGTAGCAGACATAAAGCTATAAAGGACCTCTGACGGTAGTAATGGGAGTTATAATGTATAGCTGCCTCAGATTTTGAGGAAAATAAATTTTGGTCAGACGCTTTTGTTTTTGTATACATGTTTGCTGGTAGTCTATAGTTTATGATATCGGATTGAGGTATTTGGTTCAATAGATGTACTGCTTTATTTTTGGGTTAAAATGGGCATATTTTGTATTAAACATATAGGAAAATAGAAAAAGTAGTTTTTTAACATTGTCCCCCCCCCCGAGTCCCAAGAAATCCCTTGGCATGTGAATATATTGTCATATTTTACATAATATATGTGAATGGCGGTCTGGGACTCGGGGGGGGGGGACACTACCCTACAGCCCAAAATGATATATCAGTACTGGAGCCCAAGTATGTGAAATTGTTCTAAACTTAAAATTAAAAAGAAAACAAAACAGCTGTTAAGTTGTAAGCCCTATATAAAGTACAAAAAATGCATATATACATGTGTTTCCAAAATAAACCCAAATCTGAATGATTTATAACCACCTTTTATGTTCCATTCCCCAGAAAATGAGGGCACCGTACATTCTATGGAACAAACTTTTGTAATTTTTCTATACTAATATTGTACACTTGTTTACACGGCCAATAACCTTTTGCACCACAAAAAGTAACATTGGTGGACTGTTTTCTTTTCTTTTTTTAAAATGTATTAACTTCAAAATCAACAACTTTTCAGTCACGTCGATACAATGCCACTACTATTGGAACTTAAAATGTCTAAATGTCATTGGTACAAAACAGCGACGTAAAGTTTCAAATCACCATGACATTATTGGATGTTTACACAGTTTACCTTTCATTCTCATAAAACTATTTGCTTATATCAAGTTAGGCATCAAAACATTAATCTTTCGGTTCTTTAATGCAACCGAATCTAAATAGAGGCCCTGGGTTTGATCCAATCGCGGGGAGCCGTGCTGTGCCTGAGACACATTAACTCCCAAGAGTACTGGGTACAAGAAGCAATACGTGGCTCAACCCCAAAATGACTGAAAACTTGTTAGTGATGTTCGACCATAATCTAACCGAACCAAAAAATAATGTTTATGATTAGCATCACAACGACACAACCACTATTACATTAAAACGAGACACATGTAAGACAAGCCAAGTTCTGTTTGCGGGTGTGCAAGGTGGCCCATCCCCTTTCTCATTAATATGTTCACTCTGACACTGTTCTTAAAAGGATCTCAGTTTTAATTTTTATTTCTCTGGATTCTCGTGTTTTCGCCCACTTACTGATTGGTCCATCTCATATGAGCTGAAATAATCTTGAAAGGGACATTAAACTGAATCAGAAAATAAATACACTGCAGGCCGTGTTGTAACAGGTTTATACAGGTAAATAAATATTCATGCAAGGTTGCTCAGTGTGACCAAGTTTTGTCACAATGGGTCGTGTCTGGAGAAAATGTTTTGATTAAGATCAAACTCTTATCAAGCTGTGCAACACAAATAAGATGATCCTGATGGATTGGAGTTTTGTTAATAAATGACACGATGCTGAGTAGCTGGCTGGTCATCGCTGATCTGGGTACATGTATATGGTTTTGCATATGACAGGTAGCAGGTTTTCTCATAACAGTGCCTTGTATTATGCTTGGTACTATTGAGACAATAATATTATACAGGTAACTGCTAAAGGTTTGTACCCAAAATGTTGACATTGTAATATTTCAATTTTATTTCAATGGCATTATGCATGTTTATCGCACTTAGTATAGTGTTTCATGCACAAAATATGAAACATTAGTGGAATTAAGGAATTACAAGCAAGGAAAAGCGAAAAATTTAATTTTTCTCACATTTGAAATTTTGACCCCCACCCCCGCTAAAATCACCTTTTTTACACTATATGGAGGAAATAGTCAAAACTTTAATAGTTATAGGTTCAGAATACATTGGGCTATTGCCACCACCAGGACCTTGGAGACATTGTTATGGTCTTTTGAAAACGGGGCATAAAACCCCCAAGACCGTCACAGATTTTTGGTTGAAAATGAAACATTTACCATAAAACCCCTGAAGACGCAATTGTCCTTAAAATGACATCAAATGTACGTAAAACAGCAGTCACACAGTTACTGTAGCGTATAACCCAAACGCGCGCTGGGCGTATGAAAAATCTCAACACGCTGAAGATTTTGGACGTATAAAAATAACTCTCTTTAGCAGTCATACATTAGCGCGTGACTGAGGCGTGTGCCGGACGTATAAAATCTCAAAATTTTGGAGTGCGTTCGTGTTACGTCCCAGATACGCTAATCACGCGCTACAGGCGCGCTTCAAACGTTAAAAACGCGTCTCACACACGCATGGGGCACGCTACTGTAGTTATTGTTTTTAAATCGGAACGAGCTTGTATTGTACACTGGCGTGCCTAAAACGTGTGCAAAACGCGTTCAAAGCGTTTTCAAAGCACATAAAACGCATTCGAAACGTATAAGACACACGCCCGAGACACGCCTAGTTTCTATAAAATTTTTCAGCATGTTAAAAATGTTTTGTGCCCAAACGCGCACGAAACGCGCACCGACTTTTAGCGACAAGCAGTGACGCGCATCGGACGTATACCAAGCATATCCAACGCGCACGTAGTACGTATTGAACGTGTTTCCGACGTGCGTCTGGCGTATGTGGAATTTGCATTTTTTTCAACACGCCCGGTGCGCGTTCTCAGAGCGCGCGTTTCACTCATACGCTAATGTATGACCGCTATTTAACATATGGTGTCTGCGAAATGCAATATACATTGAATGGTTTTGGTGTCTTCGAAATGCAGCTCATATTGAATGTTTGAAATAGCGTTTTTATTGGCGAACAGTTATTACTGTAGATAAGCCGGAATATACAATATATCATGTTTGCAGGGATTTGTCGAAGTTATTTTTCCATCGTGACTTTCTGGGTGATATGGTAAGAGCTAAGTACATGTAATGTAAGTGGATAAAATGATTTATACTCAGAAAAAAGAAACAGGAGCGGAAAACTAAAAAATAATAAAATAATAAAAAAATAATAATAAAATAAAGTAAAAAATAACATGTATCAAAACTAAATTAATTGATCGTCGAATGTCTGATGCTTGCAATTAGCAATTACAGCTCAACTTCTAAAATGTTCATAATTATCTTGGTTTTCCAGCATTTAAGCAGTTTTAGTTTAATTTTGTTTTTTATTTTAATTTTAGCAGTCTTTTATATTTTTCATTCTTTATTAACATCAGAATGCCACAAGGTACGTTTTGTGATGTTTGCTCAAATGTGTTGGATGTTGCTCAAGCCTAAACGGTGTCATTGATCAAATATTTTGACGCTGTGCTGTAAGATGCATGGAATCATATTTATTTAAACATTATTAGATACCTTTATTTAAAAAAAAAAAATCAATTTTAGGAAGGATCGACCAGTCCAGAGGGTTTGCTATATACGACGGCTTCGAGAACAGTACACTGAGCCGAAGGTTACTTTATAATAACACCGCCACCACTGGACACCAGTTTGTCATACCATTACAACCACCACGCATCATCCAATATCTGGAGATAGCGAGTCCTAAAATACTTACCATATGCGAAGTTAAGCTTATAGAGAGTGGTAAGCAATAAAAGATTCTCTGTGAAAACAAAATGAAACGAAGTTTAGTTTATTAAGTACTTAAGTTGTTTTATGTTACCTTTTAACAAGTGTTGGGGTTTCTTGAAGCACGTAGGCAAATGTAAAGTTCGGGTAACAAGTAAAAATAACAAAATTAACAGTAACTTCGGGTTCTTATGTTTCATTTAGCAAACATGATGACATGAAAATATGAATTATACAAAGAACTAAAAAAGAGATATTAAAATATACTGACGTCAATAAAAACGCCTCATCAAAAATGTTGCATAACTTGGCCAATAGATATACAATATGAACGAATTTTTCATAATCCTCATTTTTACGTTCTTTCTCATGGTATAGCATGCTAGATCGAATTTGGTTAAGATGCGCACTTTTCTCAAAACATGCGTGGGTGCATCATTTTTAAAACACATCCTAACGTCATTAAACAAACGTTTTTGACGTGAAAATTCTTGAAAGCCGTGCAAAGTCGTTTTACAAATTTAAGAACATCAAAGTCTCGAAACATTACATAACTGGACTGCTTGAAGTCGAAATACCGAAAACAGCATAGGGACTTTTCACTGGAAAAGAAACAGACGGAACAAAAAATGATACTGTTCGGTTTCTGGCATTCGTAGCGACTCCAAAGTCCGGGACCATCGTTCGCTTTTGCAAATTCCCTCTATCGGTTTTGTGACCATAGCTCTTTGAGCAAAATCGTTTTTGACGTCGACGTCTCTTATGTTTACGAATTCTGATGATGAAAAATTTCAGAAACGATGCCGTTATATTCGGATTCACACCTTGAGTAAATTTTCATAACGTAGTCGCATTATTTCAAATGAATAGCCAAGAATGGAGCAATGGTATTCTGACGCTATTTCCCTAGACGTCAAATGCACGTTATCCGTAAGAACGTTCGTTTCACGCTGAAAGGCGGGAGAAGTAAAAAAAGAATAGTATTCTTTGTCAAATATCCATGCCTTAGAAAACTTTTTTCACCATTTTGAAAGTGATTACCATTTAAGCATTGATCATTAGCTGCAGTGATGCCAATAACCCTCGAGAATGAAATTCGGTTTTCAAAAATATGTTTCAACAACATATGGTCACGTATGGATAACCCATTCTTTGGCTTTCAGTAATCGAAAGAAGCAATGCCTGATAGACCATAGACCGGTTAATATTCAAAATAGGGATTTTGCGAGGGGTGTATGTTTTCAACAGCATGTCATTTTTCAAGCAGCTGTCTGAATAATTCCATTTCAGCACTTCCGAATACGTGTTACTAAAAGGTTAGCAAAATATATGACTAATATTTAAAATTATTAATAAAATGTGTTAATCTTGGCAGTATGACGTGTCAAAGTTGACTGAGGCGTTTTTTGTTGACGTCAGTATATCATAATTATTTACATCGCGTTAGAGGCAGTAATTTTGAATTGCATCCTGAACAACATTATGTTGTTTTTCAGAACGTTGTCCGTCAAGATATTTTGGCGTACATTGTCAGGAAAACTGTCACTGTAATGACACTCTGCCATGTGAGAGACCGACAGGGACTTGTCAGAATCCAGGCTGTTTGCCAGGGTGGCAGGGCAGTTCATGTAATCAAAGTAAGTTTTGTCTCCCTTTACTCGTGCTCAAAAATAAAATAAAATAAGAATAATTGATGGCGCCTTTTAGCTCACCTGAGCCGTAAGGCTCATAAGGTGAACTAATAGTATGCTCTACCCATTCTCCATCATCCGTCGTCGTTGTCGCTGCCATCGTCGTTCACACTTTTCAAACATCTTCTCCTCTGAAACCCTTGAAAAAGCCAACATGTGGTGTATACTTAAGAAGGGGGAACGACAGTTTGTGTAAATGGTCCAGGTGATATGACCAAGATGGTCGTCATGGCTATAAATATCAAAACATTTTTAAAAAAGAGTCATCTCCACAACCAAAAGGCCTTTGATTTTGAAATTTGGCATGGTCTTGGGATATGGAGTTCTAAACATTTTTCTATACATCATGACCCTGGGATGACCTTGGGATGATCTTGATCTAGTTTACGGCAAGGTCAACGAAGGTCGCCTATGCATTTGTATGGGAAAGTGTCATTTAATTGCAAAACACTTGCTAGGAATGAGAAAATGGACAGAAAATTTATGGTTATGAATATATTTTGGCCACAGGGAGTTGACCGCCTCTGCCCCAGTGCTATATATATGATCATAATATTCAAAGATCTTCTACTCTGTAGCCGGGCAATCAAAATCACATTTTAGAGAACTATAGATACAAATTATATAGAAATAATTCAGGTCACATGACCAAAATGGCCGTCATGCCCATAAATGGTAAAAACCCTTAAAAATCATCTCCTCTGGAACCAGAATATCGATTTTTACGAAACTTGGCAAGTAGCATCTTGGCGTAAAGTTCTACAATGTATATATAAATCATGACCCTGTGATGACCTTGACCTATTTTTCTTAAAGGTCAAAATAGGTTGCTACTGCATTTGAATTGAGAGAATCGTTGAAATGTCATTTGAATTGCAAATATTGCAGGAAAGTGGCATATGGACTGAAGCTTTTATATTATGAAAAAAAAATCCCAGGGGTTTTCATTAATATTCGAATACCATAAAGTCATTTTGATAATTATATCTCATTACATGGTCATATAACATTGCCAAAGCAATCATTTGATACCTATTTCTGCCTCTAGGTCTATCAGTAGCCAAGATACATGTGTTAATATAGGTGTACCACCTTACTTCCTGTGCTTATAAGGGGTGGGTGTGAACACTCTGTGATTTTACGTGACTTAAATGGGCATTAAAGTGATCCTCTGACCAAACTGGCACCCTTTAGCATTTGTTCTAAGTGTGCAAGTTACATCCTATAACCCACACCAAACCCTTCAAATGGCAATATTTATAAAACCTGATTTTCGTCATTTTCATGAATATTCATGAAAACGCAAATGAGATGAGTTTTATTCTGGCCCATGGCATCAACAAATTTGTCAAATAGTATCATTGGTACAAAAACAATGAGCCACAATGATAGTTTAGGCCTGAAATTAGTTTTTATGGGATAATTAATTTTAACTGCTTCCTTTTTTTTATTTTAAGGATGTTCGCTGTCAACATTTGACATTTCAGAACTTCCGATTTTTATTTTGTCAATGTAAGGAAATTCATATTTTCACCCCATTTTCTGCAACTTTTAAGAAAATTCTAACTGTCATAGCTAGGCAGATTAAGTCAATTTTCAATAAAAATCGTGCATTTAGTGAAACAAGCATGCATGAAATTTGGCATGTAGGCTCAGAATGTCCAACTGTTTTGAAAAATATCGTTGTCCAGCCAAGAATTCAAAATGGCGGACAAAATGGCCGCCATTTTCAAAATGGCCGCCCTGAAAGACTACATATCATAGTTTGCTATCTAAAACTTCAATGCATTGACTGATTTTCAGGTTTTTGGTGTCAATGTCCATGTTTAAGAGCCCATTGAATCTAAATTTCCACTTAATATTCATAATGGCGGACAAAATGGTGGAAATTTTCAAAATGGCCGCTATTGAAGGCTTGAATTACAGTTTTTCGTCTTACATTTCACTGCGTTGTCCGATTTTGATGCTTTTGGTGTCTAATTGTATGTAAATGAACCTATAGATCATGAATATACACATAGTTTTCTAATATTTATCATTTGCCATGACATATTTGCAAATGTTAAGCAAAAACCTCAGCCTTTAATGATCAAAATGCAGTTTATATGTAGCCGTCTAATATACTTAAACGCAAAAGTTTCGCAACAATTTACATCCTCGTTCTCTTCTATATTGCATATGTAAGGATATTTTTGAAAGTATATTTTATGTCCCTACACAATGGGTAATGATTTGCCATAAATGGGATTTAATCGCATGTTATCGTTTTGACGTTAATGTGACGTTTGTAATTTTTTACAATTTGCGTCTAAAATATGGATGTTTATTTCGATTTAAAAACAAATAACATCAATCGATAGGCTGGTGTCTGTACATACAGAAAACAACAAAACATTTGGAAATTATTGTTTAGCAGCACTCTCAGTTGATGCGTTTCTTTGTTGACGCTAGCTTATTTTTTCAAACATCCATTTCATGCCCATTATGCTTGACTAAGACGCGATCTTTTTGTCATTTGTGCAATGTGATAAGAGCTACATTATGCCGTTTTTAGATTTCGATTCTTGGTATTCGTTTGCCTATTAACAAACAATTACGTCAAAAGTTAAACACGTAACACACACGTTATAAACGTCGACCAAAGCATAAAATTTCCATATTAGCATTTATTGACCTTTTTGCTTTTGAAAACAAACATTGGTTTAAAATTTCGTTTTTAGATACAATGTTAGGTATTGCACCCCCGTGACTTTTAAAAAATGGGCTACCTTGACGTTTTGACGTTTTCTCGGCAACCATAAGCCGCAGAGCTCTGATTTTCATGCTGTATGAGAGGCAAAGAACTGGACTTGTCAGTCGTTATATCACCAAATGAAATATTTGAGCCGATAAGAAGAAATTTGCCTTTTATAAGTGTTGCAAAACCTTTGCGTTTAAGTATAAAATATGATTTTAGTTGCACTTAAATTTGTATAAAGTTGATATGAATATATCAGGTGATAATATTTAATGATTATCTCATTGAATTTTATGTGTTTAGCAATTTAAACCATTAAATCAACTGACAATTCACCATTTTGATTGTAAAATGGGACCAATGTATAAATGAAATTATTATTTTTGCGCCTTATCTTGTGTAACGAGAGTGAAATTATTCCTTCTTTTAAAAACTTCACTACATTGAATGATTTTTTACGTTTTGGTGTCAATGTCCATGATTAAGAACCCATTGAATCTAAATGTTTACTTAATATTGATGATTGCGGACAAAATGGCGACCATTTTCAAAATTGACGCCACTGAAGACTTGAATGGCAGTTTTTCATCTTACATTTCACTGTGTAAATGAACCCATAGAATATAAATATTCACATAGTTTTCTTGTATTTATCAAATGGTCATGACATATTTGCCAAATATAAAGCAATAACACCAGCCTTTAATGTGCAAAATGCACTTTATATGGAGCCCTCTGATGAAAACAATGATTTTAGTTGCATTTACTTTTGTATGAATTTGATATGAATATGTCAGGTGATTATATTTAATGACTATCTCTTTTATTTTTTGTAGCAATTAACACTATTAAAAATCAAAATGGTGGCCATGTTTTAGCCATACAGGTACGTTCCCTTATAAACGGCAATTTACCGTTTTGATTGTAAAATGGGACCGTAGTATAAATGAGATTGTTTATTTGTGCGCTTATCTTGTGTAAGGAGAGTGAAATCAGGCCTTCTTTTAAAATAAATGCACCATAAATGTCCATGACGCCCTCTGTAATTTACAATTATTGTATGCATTTATGGTCACTTGAAATGATGTCTGTAATACTTGTAAGTATCAGTGCCATTTTTGTGGTAGTTGCGTGCATAAGATACACAATAAATGTAATGGAATGAAGGGCATAATGTGTCCTTGCCCTGATTTCAACTGTGCTTCATGCTTGGGCATAGCTAGTCCAATGGATGGAACAGTCAGAATGGAGGTGGAGTTTGGTGATGAAAAGAAACAGAGTGAGAACACCCATCAAGAAAAGGTACAAGTAGGCAAAGATCAGGAAAAGGCGCAATCAGAAAAAGATTCCCACTCCAAAAACCGAGGTGGGAAAAAACCAAACTAACAATCAGGTGCTTATACCATGAAAACATTTCGAAAGCCGAATGAGCAGCTATTTTCCCAATAGGTGGCCACTCAGTTACCTTAACTAAAAATATGAAAACATACATAAGGCGCCAACAGCACAAAAATATTTTAAACACCAAGACATAAAACAAAAAGAACCACCACAGAAGTATCGACTTGGAACGATCAGTAACACAAAGAAGCATCTATAGAAGTCATGACAACTTGGTTGACGTCGAGGACTAATATGTCAAATAAGATGGAACATGTCACATAATTTTGCTATTTAGGGATATGGTCTCTGATGGTGGCTGAACTACTTTAGTTTGTTTTAGTTTTAGTTTGTCTATTCATTTTAGTTGGTTGGAGCCGGAGCTTCTTGTCTGTTGCTTGGCCCACCGGGGTCCAACTGGTGTTTTTCTTTTGCTCCGGAGTTAGTAGGTTATTCGGCGCCCAGGGATCTCCATCGTCGGGCAGCTTACTCAATCTGTGAGTCCTGGGTTTTGATTCATCAGGATGTTTATCTTGATTTATATGTTTGTTCTTGATGATTCATTGACTAGTTAGAGATTCACCACGAGGACCGAAGAACTAAGGTTGAGGTCAGGCGCCTGTAAAACCGGTTTAAGCCCGCCAGTAACTTTGTGTTACTGATCGTTCCGAGTCGATACTTCTGTGGTGGTTCTTTTTGTTTTATGTCTTGGTGTTTAAATTATTTTTCTTTTGTGCTGTTGGCGCCTTATGTGTGTTTTCATAGTTTTAGTTAAGTTAACTGAGTGGCCACCTATTAGGAAAATAGCTGCTCATTCGGCTTACGATATGTTTCATGGTATAAGTACCTGATTGTTAGTTTGGTTTTTTCCCACCTCGGTTTTTAGAGTGGGAATCTTTTTCTGATTGCGCCTTTTCCTGATCTTTGCCTACTTGTACCGTTTTAACCTGATAGCGGGTGTAGTCAACCTGCGTGAGAAGTGTCATGTTTCATGCTGCAGACATTTAGACCATGCCTGTTTGATTTGTAATGTCAAACAAAATGATGCAGCTAGCTCTTTTTCTCAAAGCTTTCAACTCTAGTACTTTGCACTAACAGAATGAGATGGTTTAGGTATGTCTTGTGTGGAGATGGAAAGATTGCCCAAGTACGCAAACTGCACAGAAAAGACAATGCAGGCCAAAGAAAACTTGGGATGAATTATTTTGATATTGCAGAAAGAAACTTGGAATTGATTTAACCAGCCTGAAAACCGGTCTGAACAGACGGGGGCATTTGCAGTGAAGACTTGTCAACCCTCTGATGAGGAAAATGGACTATAAACTGGATGAAATGATAGTATGATGATAAAATTAGACTCATGTTTTCAGACCTTTTCTAACCATATTCATGTTAGTATAGTATCAAACCTCTGTCACATTTAACAGTAATGTCACCACTGTGCCCTCCTTGTGTATAGACAGACACCCTTTTCTCTACACCTACAAACTTTAATGGCAGAAAATTGATACAGAAATATGATTAGAAAGGCCTGAAAACAAAATCTAATTCATCATCATAAAATCATAAGATCCAGTTGATAATCCATTTTCTTCTACTGAGAGTTGAACTTTCTGCCAAGTCTTCCTCGCAAATGCCGTTCAGACCGGTTTTGAGGTTTCTAAATCCATTCCAAGTTTCTCTCTGCCATCTTGCAATACTTTATCCCAAGTTTTTTTCGGGTGCATTACCTCTTCTGTGCAATTTGCATACTTAAGCAATCCTTCTATCGCAATACTCCACATGCCCAAACCGTGCAAAGTGCAGCATCCAAAGTTTGGATGTCAAGCTTTTAGAGAAAAAAGCTAGCTTCATCATTTTCTTTGACATTACAAATCAAATGGACCACTGCCCTGCCATAACACCTGAGATGGTTTAGAGTAGTAACAGACATGGCACAAGTCTCTGCAGCATAAAACATAACACTTCTCATACAGGTTAATTACATCTGCTATCGGGTCAGTGCAGTTCACAGCCACCACAGACCATATCCCTAAATAGCAAAACTATGTGACCCGCTCCTCCTTATTAGACATACTGGTCCTCAACGTCAACAAAGTCTATATGTCTTCTATAGACGCTTCTTGATGGGTGTTCTCCCTCCGTTTCTTTTCATCACCAAACTCCACCTACATTTTGTCTGTTCCATCCATAGTACTAGCTAAGCTCAAGCATGAAGCACAGTTGAAATCAGGGCAAGGACACACTGTGCCCTTCATACCATTACATTTATTGTGTATCCAATGCACGCAACTACCACAAACATGGCACTTATACCTATACCTGTCTAGCAGACACCATTTCAAGTGACCATAAATCCATACAATAATTGTCAATTATAAAGGGCGGCATGGACATTTATGGTGCATTAATTTAAAAAGAAGGAATAATTTCATTCTCATTGCACAAGATAAGGCGCAAAAATAACAATCCTATTGATACAACGGTCCCATTTTACAATCAAAATGGTGAATTGCCAGTTTTGAAGGAAAGTACCTGTATGGACAAACCATGGCAACCATTTTGATTTTAATGATGTACATTGCTAAACATATTAAATGCAAAGAGATAATCATTAAATGTAATCACCTGATATATTCATATCCACTTTATAGACAAATAAAGGCAACTAAAATCATTATATTTTATCAGACGGCTGCATAAAAAATGCATTTTGCACATTAAAGGCTGACGTTTTTGCTTTACTTTTGACAAATTTGTCATGGCAAATAATAAATACAAGAAAACTATGTGTATATTCATAATCTATAGGTTCATTTACATACATTTAGACACCAAAAGCATCAAAATCGGTCTATGCAGTGAAATGTAAGATGAAAAACTGTAATTCAAGCCGTCAATGGCGGCCATTTTGAAATGGCCGCCATTTTGTCCACCAGTATGAATATTAAGTGGGAATTTAGATTCAATGGGTTCTTAAACACGGACACTGACACCAAAAACCTAAAAATCAGTCAATGCAGTGAAGTTTTAGATAGCAAATTATGATCTGTAGTCTTTCAGGGCGGCCATTTTGAAAATGGCGGCCATTTTGTCCGCCATTTTGAATTTTTGGCTGGACAACGATATTTTTCAAAATAGTTGGGCATTCTGAGCCTACATGCCAAATTTAATGCTTGTTTCACCAAATGCACGATTTTTTCACTAATCTGCCTAGCTATCAGCAAAAATTAGCGGGTAGGGTAGATTGAACTTGAATATTACACAACTTCAAATTACTTGCACTGATTTGATGTTTATTTTAGCAGACGTAGATATATTCAAGGTCTCCTGTATCAGTATTTCTTTCTTTGGTGTGCAAGTTTTAAGATTTTGGGTGGTTTAATGAAAAGGGGCTAAAGAAATAAAACAGTCGAAAAATGACTTAAAATGGCGATTTTCAAGTTGTTGGTTCTCTCTTATATGCACACTACCCTATATATTTCATTCTTTTATTCGAATATGTAACATGAACAAGTTCTATGTTGTGTGAAAATACAAGAAAAAGTTTGAATCTTCAAATATGGATTTGACACATTTATAAATATTGATTTTTTCCGACTTTTCAAGATAGGGGGTAGGGTTGTTACATCAGGAAAATATGTCCGTGAAATGTTTACCCCCTCAAACCCCACTTTTATATAGCAAAACTGGGGTATGCAGGGGTATACCTATTTTTGCTCCAAAGCATAAATTATGGGTACTCGGCGAGGCGGTTCTAACGTGTACTCACAATCTATGTTTTAGCAATAATAAGAAAGCTATCAAAAAATTTCAGTTGAAAATTTTCAATTTTTAAAGCTCAAAAAATCTCTGTTTATTGCATGGGCAAGTTTTTGTAATGAAATGAGTCGAAAAAAGATTGTCATCAACTTCAAGATGAAAATTAATGTATGTTTTAGGTCCAAACTAGTCAGCGTTACTTAAACAAAATGACTTTAGAAAGCATTCGTCATGTATTGTTTGTCCAGGAAGGTATGTGTGAAAGAATTGAAAAATAAATTACTTTTTCTAATTTTCAAGCATGCTTGTCAGAGGTCTCATTCAGTGCCCTGTAGCTTGAAAAAAAAATGCACGCTACCCTATATTTATTCTGTTTTCATATGTCTTATTTTATCTTTTGGAATTAAAAAAAGTGTGGTTAGAAACAAAAGTTTGAATACTTTTTAATTGGCAGCGAACATCCTTCATGTTTTAATGAAAATCCATGAATATGCAAATGAGATATTTTCCATTACTTATCATAGGATAAAAGTGCTTTATCTAAGCTTCAAAATGAGACCAAGTTCAATGGTTTAGAACAAAAACAATTGAGATATTTTCAATTATCTATGTGTACCCCCATCATTAAAACGCTAAAAAAATGAATATTTAGAGTAATCTAATAAAACATAGCGTAAAACGCAAACACTTTCACTTCCAGATGGCGAAAAATAGGTTTTGATAGCTTTTTTGATGTACTTTCAGAGACTTATAGTGTAGAAATTTCTCCTGGTGAGGGAGTGGGGTATGGGTAGCTAGATGACTATATATTTCCTTCCATCTGTTTGTGTTTAAATGGCGTTTTCTTAATTCTGGGGTATCGTAAATAACGTGTAGTTTCACCATTAAAGCTACCAGGAATCCAAGTCCATCTGATTTTTTACAAATCTATAAACATAGTCCTACATGAAAATCATAAGGGGATTTGTTCAGGCCAGATGGTTCCGACCCCCAAAATTGACACTATTGGCTCAGCCGCTAAATTGGTAACCAGTTCCGTGTATCTGGTGTTTAGTCTGATTGGGCCAGGGGTCACAGCATTGTACATTCTATTGCCGGCCGTGTTACTAACGCACCACATGTTTACCTCAAATCCTGTTTTGATTGCAATTGCCTATGTTACGTTTGATATCGTTTTTTACGATGTGATATTCATGTGGTTCTGACGGCGGTGACTAAATAACTTTTCTTTGGTCATTAGTGAGTATGCGAATCAACTGGAGTATACAAATCGGTGCTAAATAATACATGTACATATTCAATAAATATTTCTTGGATTGTCAGTTACAGTACATGGTAAAGGAAGAACATTCCCCTCTTTAACGTCAGAAAGAACTAGCATAAAATCTGGACAATATATGACAATTTAATGCTACTGCATGTGGAATGTTAGCGTTTGCTAACTAGTCTGTTGTGGTGTCATGTTGTTATGGGATACGTAATATAAGTTTAATGTAGATCTTGCAGTAAGTACATTATCAGTGTATTCTATCTATCCTCTGGTACTGAGCCATTTTCTGATCATCACCTCAAGTGTGTGTTGGGTGGCTGTGTTTAGAATTTAGTCACGGGAGAAACACACTTGATGTGGGCCATTAAAATTAGTTACAAGATATAGACCAGAGGCATACTAAAACGCATGTCTCTGGGCATTTAAATAGAAGCCTTCAATTTCAAAATAGTCTTGGATGAAACCACTGAAGAAGGGAGACTATTTCAAATCGTAATAGTTCTTGGGAAAATATTTAAGGCATCACTGCAGGCAAATTGTCTCGTGTATTGTGATTCGTGTGGCGCCGGAGTACGCCTTAAGTTGGGTGCCGGGATCAGCAATTTGTCTTTATCAAGAGGCACTGTACAGGAGTGTATCTTGTAAAAGAAGGTTAAGGAGGACCGCTCTTTTAATGTCGGGGGTTAATCATGACACATTCCCAAACATGATGTCAGGTTTAGCCTATTATGTGACATTGGGAAATTCAGCCTTTTTTAGCTCACCTGAGCCGAAGGCTCACAAGGTGAGCTTATAGGATGGCCATGATCCGGCGTCCGTCCGTCGTCCGTCGTCGTCCACAATTTCAAAGATCTTCTTCTCTGAAACCGCTTGGCCGATCTAGTTGAAATTTTATGTGGAGCCTCCTTGGGTAGTGGCATTTCAAGTTTGATCGCGAAATCTAGGTCACATGACCAAGATGGCCGCCATTATACTAAATAATGACATTTATTGCTTGGCTTACGCAACTGTGCTAAAAGGACATGTATGCTGAGTATATAACTATGTAATAGTTTGTCGATGTTATCATGACATGTTTTTGTGTTTATTAATCAAATATGCTTGCTGTATGTCACTTTCTTGTTCTCATAGCATGTGTTAGTATTCTTATATTGTAGTGTCAGATGAGAATAAAAAATTACAAAAAAAAGATGGCCGCCACGACCATATATGGTAAAAACCCTTCAAAAATCTTCTCCAGAACCGGTTGGCCGATTTCCACGAAACTTGGTATGTAGCATTGGGGACTTCAGCCCATCATAGTTTGATAAAATGATTACACTGGGATGACATTGACCTATATTACGGCAAGGTCAAATTTGGAAACACAGGCTTTTACATGGGAAAAAGTGAAAACTATGGATTTTTTGAAAACTATTGCAGCCTGAGGCCTGAAAAATGGTAGATGCAAACAACCAATGGAGTAGATGAAGGTGTGTGATTAATTTAGGTCAAGGTCATCTCTTGACCTTGGCCTGTCTGTCGTCCATACACACTTTTCAAAGATCTTCTTCTCTGAAACTGCTTGGCCAATCAAAGTGAAATTTTATGTGAAGCATCCATGGGTAGGGGAGACGAAAGTTTGATCGCGAAATCCAGGTCACATGACCAAGATGGCCGCCACGCTAATATATGGTAAAAACCACTCAAAAATCTTCTTCTCCAGAACAGGCAGGCCGATTTTCATGAAACTTGGTATGTAGCATTTGGGTCTCCAGTCCATCATAGTTTGATCAAATGATGACCCTAGGATGACCTTGACCTATTTTACGGCAATTTCAATTTTGGAAACATAGGCTTTTACATGGGAAAAGTGATAACTATGGATTTTTTGAAAACTGTTGCAGCCTGAGACCTGCAAACAACTAATGGAGTAGATGAAGGTATGTGATTAAATTTAGGTCAAGGTCATCCCTTGACCTTGGCCAGTCTGTCGTCGATACACACTTTTCAAAGATCTTCTTCTCTGAAACTGCTTGGCCAATTAAAGTGAAATTTTATGTGGAGCGTCCATGTATAAAGGGAACGAAAGTGTGATCGCGAAATTCGGGTCATATGACCAAGATGGCCGCCATGCCTAACTATGGTAAAAACCACTCAACAATCTTCTTCTCCAGAACCGGCTGGCCGATTTACGCGAAACCTGGTATGTAGCATTTGGGACTCCAGTCCATCATAGTTTGTTGAAATGATTACCCTAGGATGACCTTGACCTATTTTAAGGCAAGGTCAATTTTGGAAACATAGGCTTTTACATGGGAAAAGGCGAAAACAATGGATATTTTGGAAAAAGGTACAAGTAGGCAAAGATCAGGAAAAGGCGCAATCAGAAAAAGATTCCCACTCCAAAAACCGAGGTGGGAAAAAAACCAAACTAACAGTCAGGTACTTATACCATTAAACATATCGTAACCGAATGAGCAGCTATTTTCCCAATAGGTGGCCACTCAGGTGGAAACTGTTGCAGCCTGAGACCTGAAAGTTGCTAGATGCAGACAACTAATGGAGTCAATGAAGGTAAGTAATAAATGATGGCCAAGGTCATTTGTTGACCTTGACCCAAGGTCATTTAAATATCAAAATTAAAATTATGGTTTTCTCAGAAATCACTGGGTTTGGAAACTATTGCAGCCTCAGACCTGAAACTTTGCAGATGCAGAAAACTTGTGAAGTCAATAAAGGTGTGTGAGTAGTCAAGGTCAAGGTCATTTCATGATGACTTAATACTCCAAGATCAGGCTTCAGGTGAGCGTTCTCAGGACCAATGGTCCTCTGGTGTACATATTACGTTATCATGTTAGGTCAATGTTTGTTTCATTCGGTCCTTGAAGGTAGTACGTTTCTATCTTTGTGGAACATTCTGGGCCCAGTTGTTCAAAATTAACGATGTCGTTAGTTAACGATTCGTTAAAATTTCAAATGGCATTATTACAAATACACTTATTTTTTGTTATGTTTTGTCGAAAAATGTGAGAATCCTTTGCAAAGGATTCTCACATTTTTTCAACCAAAAATAACAGTGTATTTGCTTATGTAGTCAGCATTTACTTAACGAGTTGATGTCTTAATGATGACATTAAGCTAATGAAGTTTTGAACAACTGGCCCCTGATTTATGATCACTGGGCTCAATGAGACTTTTCATAGATATGAGCTTTTTTAAAATGGTTGACAGCTAAAGTTTATCATATGATAATGATATTTTGGTCACCTCTTTCAATATCCACCAGAGACCCCATTAGCATGCTTATGAACTTAAGAGGATGATAACCAAAATTTTGTGATCTGTTTAATATTCAAAAACACATTCTTTGCACAATTCAAATATTTATTGACTTCTTTTTTTAACATAAAAAAAGAGATACACCATTAAAGTATGTGACACAAGGTGCTGCATTTTATTTTACTTCACATTTATTTTAATTGAAGCCACAAATAGTGTGGTGCAATACAGTAGCATGCATGCATAATAACATCTTCCTATTCAAAACGGCCCAATGTATACTCATTATGCACCAGTCATTTGTATCCACTGCTCCCCCACCTACTGGGAAGGGCGGGGATTATGACTTTACAGCTTTCAGTGCCCTGCTGTAAGCCCCACCCCGCAGGGGTCAAACTTTGCTCTTTGCCCCACCCTTAGCAATAGAAAATCTCGCTGGGGTAAGGATCCTGATGTCAAAACCTTGTCATTTCCCCTGCACCGTGAGGATACTAGAAAAGTAATTTCCCTGCATTTTAGCCTGGCTATCCCCCACCCTTCTCCGTAGGTAGGGGGCCAGTGGTTACAAATGACTGGTACATTACCTAAAGTAAAGGCAAAAACCATAGTATCATGGGTGAAAGTTTTCAGAATTAATACTGAATTCAGTATTGGGAAGATTTTCCCCAATGTATTGATATAGGAAAACCCTACTTTTCAGTATTGAAAAAATGGCTTTTCAGTATTGAGAATTTTTGGAACTTTTACCCATGTAGTATCGCATAAAAAGAATTAGTAGCAACCACATGAACCTAAACATGTGATTGCTAAGGATATGTGGCAATAGCTGAAACATATTTTTTTGGTCTGTTTTCTATGATGCAAAACACTATGGCCTTATTATAGGTCATTCGACTCCTACTCCTAATCAATCAGTCGAGGATTCAAATTCCAGTTATGTCCTGAAGAAAGACGCATTAGTTCACCTTCAGTACTGGTTAATAACCAGGAAGCGGCAGCTCGGTCTCAATAAGACTGTGACAATAAACCATTGCAGCTACTCAACCAACCAATTAATAGAAAGTGTTCTGTTGAGCCCAGTGATAATATGAGCCCCATCATGAGAGAACCAACATTTTGCATATGCGAAAACAAAGGCGCAGATCAGTTTCGCAGCTACTGTGAAGCTGATAAGCGCCTTTGTTTTCGCTACACAGGTATCACAATTCCTCAGCTTTCTAAATACAAGATTTGCATCTTCTAGCCATCTTCTGTGCTTGCACAGCACGGTTTGTGTCGGACCTGGTCGGAAACCACATTGTTGGTTTTCTCATGACACGGCTCATATGGTTATTATCTCATCTTTCTTATTAGGTCTATAGGAGATGATATTTTGTATATTTTAAATGATTCTATCATCTTGGACCATAATTGTGTTCCATTAAAGTGTACTTAAAATCAGGAAAATGTGGAAGAGTTGTTGGTTTTCATTTAGTTCCAATTAATTTATCATCAGTTCAGTTTTATAGTAGTTGAAATGACGGTACTGAACAAAACTTATAACGGACTTCAGGCGCATGCCACCAAAATAACCGTTTTGACCAATCAGATTCCAGCTCAGTTATCCATGCTCTGAAAACCAAAACGTTTGTACCCATATTCACTGGCAACTGCTGACCAGCATATGTCGGGTAGACCGTCTTACATTAAAGTGCGAAAAGATGCCATAACCGTGTTGCGTTATATGAGTTTGGCTCAGTATTGTTACATTGCTTTTGCACCACACAAAACAAGTAGTTTCAAATACACCGACTGGCTTTTAGCGTGGAATATGTAGAAAATGCATTTCCAGAGTTATAAGCAGAAAGGGTATCAATCCTTCAAAAATGACTTAAAATGCATGCTAATCAATTTTTTATTTTAATACATAGCTAAAACCTTCAGATTTCGCACATAAATGTAAAACTAGGGATGTGGTGTGTTAATAAGTCGTAGAGCTTTGGTACACCTAATCGAGAAGTATTGGGTTGGAATCACTGTTGGGTGTCGTGTTGTGTCCTTGAACAAGACGCATTTACTCCCTAAAGTACTGGTAAATACCCAAGAAGCAGTGGCTCTGTCCAATATATGACTGAAAAATTGTTGAATAGGATGTTAAACTTTAATACAAACAAACAAATGTTTCGTATATTGGATGCTTGGCATTGATTTCAATTCATTGTTGAAGATTGATAGCCATTCTGCTGCTGTTAAAATGTCGGTTTCAGTAAACTGAATAATCCATTAAATGTCAGTCTTAAAACTGGCATGCATGAATACAGAAAGATTCTTCATTTTGTTTTTCAATCTTCGAAAAAGTCAAATTGTTTACAATGCCAAACATGCATATTAGTTTTTTAGCTCACCTGAGCGGAAGGCTCATGGGGAGCTTATAGGAAGGTACTCGAGCCGTCGTCCGTGCGTTCACATTTTCTAAGATCTTCTCTGAAACTGCTTGGCCAATCAAAGCCAAATTTTATATGAAGCATCTATAGGAAGGGAGAACCAAATGTGTATATAAAATAAAATAATCGAGGTCATATGACCAAGATGGCCGCCATGCCCATATATGGTTAAAAACCCTTCAAAAATCTTCTTTGGAACCGGTAGACTGATTTCAACAAAAAACTTTGCAAAAAAAAACATCAATGACTAAAGTAGGCCAATGTATATAAATCATGACCCTGTAATAACCTTGGACTATTTTACGACAAGGTCAACATAGGTCGCCTTTAGATGCATTTGAATGGGGAAAACTGTTAAAATGTCATTTAAAGGGATAATATCTATGACAATACAGAAATATGTCAGTATCACATGCATTGCATTTTCATCATAATTATCCCTGTCTTACCACATGTTTTAGCAGTTTATAAACATCAAAGACTGCAACATAGTAAACAAAACGTACTGGAATAATAAAACTTAGTTGCCGTGAAAAAGTTTAAATAATTGAAAATGCCAGACGAACATATGCTTAATTATGACTTAAGAAATCTATTCGTTTGCATCTTCGGCTGTTTTGCGTTGCAATCCAAAATCTATGACCGGTGTTGAACTTTGGAACAATGACAGACGTAGACAGGACCAACGGTGTTTTTTTTTTTAGCTCACCTGAGCCGAAGGCTCACAAGGTGAGCTTATAGTATGGTAGTCGAGCCGGCGTCCGTCGTCCGTCGTCAACATATTCAAACGACTTCTCCTCTGAAGCTGCAAGGCCGAATCTTTTCATATTTCACATATAGCATCTACAGGTGGGGGAACGAATATTTGTGTTTTTTTATTTTGATCGGATGAGAACTCTGGTTGCTATGGCAACTTATGCTTCCCATAGACTTATAATGGAGAAAAGTGAAAATTGCCTATTTTTGCTGTCTTGTTTGAGATATTTGAATTTAGATTTTGCAGAAATGTTTATTGAGTAGTCTTCTACGTTTCATGTGACTTTTGCCCTAATCCTTCATTTTGATTGGTTGCAGGGGCCCCATATAGGGCAAAATTTCGAAAAAACATTCAAAAATCTTCTTCTCAGAAACTGTCAAGGGGATGAAGCCTATACTTTGTATACATGTTCCTGACAGTGGCCTCTACATAGTTTGTGTTTTTATTTCAGGCGGATAAGAACTCTGGTTGCTATGGCAACTTAAATTTTCCATAGACTTATAATGGGAAAAGTGGAAATCGGCTATTTTTCCGCTAAAATTGCAGACACTTGAATTTTGTTTTTGCAGAAATGCTTATTGAGTAGTGTTTGACGTTTCTTGCGAGTTTTGTCCTAATCCTTTAATTTGATTGGTTGCTGGGGCCCCATAAAGGGCAAAATTTAAAAAAAAAAAAAAAACATTCAAAAATCTTCTCCTCAGAAACTGTCAAGTGCATGAATCCTGTACTTTGTATACATGTTTCTGACAGTAGCCTCTATATAATTTGTGTTTTTTATTCCAGTCGGATAAGAATTCTGGTTGCTATGGTAACTTTAAGTTTCTATAGACTTATAATGGGAAATGTGGAAATTAGCTATTTTTTGAAAACTATTGCAGCCTGAGATCTGAAAAGTGGTAGATGCAATTAACTAATGGATTAGATGAAGGTATATGATTAATTTAGGTCAAGGTCATCTCTTGACCTTGGCCGGTCTGTCGTCCATACACATTTTTCAAAGTTTTTTTTTCTCTGAAACTACTTGGCCAATCAAAGCCAAATTTTATATGAAGCATCTATAGGAAGTGGGAATCAATGTGTATATAAATAATCCAGGTCACATGACCAAGATGGCTGTCATGCCCATATATGGTAAAAACCATAAAAATATCTTCTTCTCCAGAACCGGTGAACCGATTTCAACGAAACTTTGCATGAAGTATGGATGACTCAAGTACCACAAAGTATATATAAAACATGGTGACCTTGACCTATTTTATGGCAAGGTCAACATAGGTCGTCAATGCATTTGAATGGGAAAAACTTTTAAAATGTCATTTTAAGTGAAAGTCTTGCAGGAAATGGGCAGTAAGACTAAAATTTAATGATCCTGAAAAAAATGGACCCCAGGAGCCCATCTGCTTTTAAAATGTTATTTTTTGAAAACTATTGCAGCCTGAGAACTGAAAAATGATAGATGCAAACAACTGATAGTGTAGATGAAGGTATGTGATTAATGTAGGTATATGTAGATTTTGGAAACATAGGCAAACATGGAAACATGGGAAAAAGTGACAACTAGGTCTCGGGTAAGCATTTACAGGACCAATGATCCTATGGAAACCATTGCAGCCATAGGCCTGAAACTTGACCAAGATGACCGTTATACCCATATATGGAAAAAAACACAACACTTTGTCCAGTGACTGAACTTGTTGACTCTCAGGTGAGCGATTGTTGCCCTTGGGCTACTTGTATTCTTAATTGGCTGACAATTCATGATCAAAATTCTCAAGGGATAGTTCAGGACCTCCTTTTTGGTCCTGGATTTTGCTTCTTTGGTCTGTGCAATAGGCGAAGAAGCTACATCGGGGGCAGTATTATCTTGTATCGGACTGTCAGGCTCGGACAAGGATGAAAGGGACTCAAATATGTTGGATACCACTAGAGAAGCTGTAGTATCAAGAAACGAAGGGGGAAAGGTTGGCATTCCACAACGTATACATTCACAATCTATGCTTTTGCTAAGATACTTATTGTAGGTCCAATACATAGCTGATGTCATGCCTTGGCAGTCTATATGAAACCAGTCAGTGCATGTGTAGCAACAAATCCCGCGGTCGTCCCATCATACGCTGACATCACACAATCCACATGGAAAGTGAGAAATATCAATATGAGATTCTGGACCAGAATTAGAATCGGCTGGCCATTTTTAGAAAAAAAAATGATGTTAGAATTGTGGAAGTTACGACGCTGGTCATTCGGTATCCTATAATATCAGCTAAAACTACAGCCATCTACAGGCATGAACATTATCTATGTTGAGAAGACGGTAGTTACATGTACCTGTTACAAATTATCGCTAAACTTGACACACCATTTAAAATGTTATCTTCAGGCATGAATTTGATCAAGCGCATCAAACAACATGTGAGTGTATCATCTTCCTCGCCGCACTGGAAAAACTGGACAGCCGACAAAGCCATCGATTTTGATGATTCATCAGAACCTGATAATTGCAACTGCTGTAGTGGATCGCGGTATGGGCATGGGGCTTCCTGGTGGAGGATCAACCTTGGCGACACTTATCCTATTGAGTCAATTATTTTAATCGGAAGGAGCGACGGTAAAATGCATTTGAATTATTACTAAAAGATAATGAAAATTAATTATTCTTTAAGTGAGCTTTTAACAGCAGTCTTTGATCGTTTATGGGCAACAACATCAAACATAAGGTTTAATTTAAAAAAAAAAAACTAATGATTCCTTAATGTTATAGTTTTACTTTGGCTGTATGGTTCATGTTTCGTAAGATATGAAATGTTAACTGTTTTAGTATCAACATTTTATAGAAGTGTTTCAACAAGAGTTAATGTTTGTTTTAATAACATGTATACAGTATAGGGCAAGTAAAATATCTTAGAGAAGTGAATTATCTAAGAGGCGAACAGGTATTTATATCAGCATGCAGTGCGGTCCAATCAAGTGTAGCTGACATATAACTACGATTTGTTCATTATGAAACATTTAACATAAAACCCCTAGTGACGCCATTGTCTAGAAAACGACACCTAAGATGCGTAGCTCATTAATTTATGGTTTCTGTGTCTGCGAAATGCAGTATACATGCTTGAAATAGCTTTGATTTCCATTGGCGAGAATGTTTTGGTTGAGCAAAATAGTGCAAAGTATAATAATTATAGGGGTTTCTTTCGAAGTAAGTTTGTTTATCGTATTTTTATCAGTGATATGGCAAGAGCTTCTTGATACAAATAGGAAAATGATATATTATACTTGGAAAAAAATCAGGAACAGACAACTCCAAAAATATAAAAAAAATATAACGTATCAAATCTCATTTAATGTCCCGTCTAATATCCGATGTTTGCAATTCCTGTGCAACTTCTAAATTGTTTATAACTTGATTTTCCAGCATTTCAGCAGTTTTCGTAAGTAACGTCAGAACGCGCCAGGTTATTTTCAAAAGTTCAACTGTGTGGTATTATCCAATATGAAGATGTAAATTTTAACTTTTTGATTCACATATAAATATTTAAGAAACTATCCTAGAGCTTTCAACCAAGGCATGTATTATGGTCGCCAGTAGACTGATCTCTTTGTCATTGTTTAGTGGGACTATTGGGATTACTACGACCTATGGCATGAGTGATGTTAAGGTTTTATCCCACAAGATCAGTCTACCGATGATGACCATAGTACTAGTTTGAAAGCTCTTGGTTATTTTTTTAACATTTATGATGGAGATGAAAAGAAAATAAATGTATAATTCTATAATGCACCATGGTATGTGCTGTTATGTTTTGCTTTATTGAGTTGGGTCTTTCTCAAGCCTAAATGGTATCATCAGTCAAATATTTTGATGCTGCGATATAAGATGCATTATGTCAACTATTAAATACCCTTATTCGGAAAAACGTTGTTGTCATAAATTGTAGGAGACAGCGATCAGTCAAGAGGGTTCTCTATATACGACGGCTTCCAGAACAGTACACTGAGCCAAAATTTACTTTATAATAACACCGCCACCACTGGACACCAGTTTGTCATACCATTACAACCACCACGCGTCCTCCAATATCTGGAGATAGCGAGACCTAGTGTACTTACAATATGCGAAATTAAGCTGATAGAGAGTGGTAAGCAATAAAAATATCAGTGAAAACAAAAGAAACGAAACTTAGTTTATTCAGCATTAAAGTTGAATTATGTTACTGGTGAACATGGTTCTTGGATTCTTGAAACACGTAGGCAAAATTACTTTTAGGTTACACATAGAAATAAAACTTTCGGGTTACACATAGCATTAAACTAAACATAGATTTTGTATACGTAGTTCTCATTTCGGAAGCATATGACACTTTGAAAACTGTGAAACAAGGACACATCAAATATGCTTTTAAATTATGAAATATACAGAGAAATAGAAAAGAGATAAGAACATAGCAGAATTATTTACATTTTATTGGAGTCAAGCATATTGCTTTGCATCTTGAACAGCATTATATTGAATTTTAGAACGTTGCCAGTCAAGATATTTTGAGGTGCATTGGCAGGAATACTGTCCCTGTAGTGACACTCTGTCATGTTTTATGTTAGAGTGAAAATGTTCTAGAGTTCTTCAATCACGTAGGCAAAGTTAAATTTCGAATGACAAATAGAAATAACAATATGGACATGGAAATTCGGGAACTTACAAGTTTGAAAACTGTAAACCAAGGACCTATCGAATATACTTGTTTAATTATAAAAAAAAATGAGATACTAAAATATATTAGCATAACATATTTACATCGCATTAGAGGCAGCAATTTTGTGTTGCATCCTGAACAGAATATTGAATTTCAGAGCGTTGTCCTTCAAGATATTTTGGCGTACATTGTCAGGAATTCTGCCACTGTAGTGACACTCTGCCATGTGAGAGATCGCAAGGGACTTGTCAGAACCCAGGCTGTTTGCCAGGATGGCAGGGCAGTTCATGTAATCAAAGTAAGTTGTGTCTCCCCTTACTCAAGCTCAAAAGTAAAATAAAATAAGAATAATTGATGGCGCTTTTTATAATTAACATCTACTTTTTTATTTGCATGAAACATGCGTTAGGGAAGTATGCAGCTATTAGACAGGTACCTTAAGGGATGCATTGGTGGAAGCGCAAGTTTGGGCACTTTAGCGGCATAGGGTGTCGCATTATTATTAGTATTATTATTATTTTGAACATCAGCAATAAATCCTGTTGTGGTTTTATCCTGTTGCCCAAATGAGAAACTTCAAATAAGGCCAGAATCAAGGTAGAATGTCACCAGGTACATTTTATTCCAATTTGATTACAGGCTAATTTCCGTTTAATGCTTGCAATTCGAGCGTGCGTGTAGGTATTTAAATAAAATCGTACAGAGTTCCACTGCCAACGCAACTCGACATTAAAAACTGAATAACTTTTTTGTGGTTTTAGCCGATTCATCTGAAATTCCGCACATATGTTTCCAAACCATTGTCAGAGACGACCTGTGAATTCATGTATCAACAGTCAAACGTTTTTGCTTTCGCCTACGATTGCGTAAAAACTGACAAAGGGGTCAGTTTGAAAAATGAAGGAAATCAGCGATTTTGACGAATTTCTTGCTAAACTGTGCAAAGCACACTGGATGAACTTCATATAGTATATCATTATAGTTCGTTGCAATTCTAAATGTATCTTCGGGGCAATTCGTGATTGTTCGTATGATTTTTTTGACTCTTCGTGATTGCTAGTACTATTTAGCTTGGTAAATGTATCTGTATATAAGGTCTTAATAAGATTGCTTTGCTAGATAACATCGTCAGGAGCGCATAGCTCAAATGGAAGAAATCGCAAATTGAGATGATATCAATTTACATTTTACAACCTAAAATCGTTCAGACAGTGGTTCGAGTCCCACGCATTTTTTTCTCATGTAGGCTTTTCATTCTCAATCGTATTATATTATTTGATTTTTTGTATCATTTTTATGCCTTTATCTATTTGTGTACACATCTTCTTTCATACTTTTATTTATTTAAAATTTCAAAAATAATTTCAAATATAATATATTTCTTTCGTTGTTGCTGCTGTCATCGGAAGACCCCGAGCCTGGCGTCTGTCCTTTCTCGAATGCGCCAGAAACTTTGAAATAATTTATTATGCTTTTGAAGACAGAAAATGGTGTGATTTCTGCTTAGACATATTGTCGATCTGATTGTTTTGAAAACCCATAATGTTGCAAGATATGACGCATAAAAAGAGCAAGAAAACCATGTACTCAGTGCGATTGCTTTTGATAAAACAAAATTTAGCATTTTATTTTATAAGCGGCCCCCGTAGCCGAGCAGTTAAGAGGGCTGTTTCCTAACCACTTAATCATCTCACCGATGTGTCTGGTGTGGGTTCGAGCCCCGCACTTGCTACATGTGAGACAAGCCAAGCTTTGCTTGCGGTTATGCCATGTGGTTTTTCTCGGGGTTCTTCCGTTTTCGCCCACCTACTAATTGGCCCGTCTCATATGAGCTGAAATAATCTTGAAAGGGGCGTAAAACTGCATAAAAATTATGAAATAGAAAAACGAAAAACAAGTTTAGTTTTTTTTTTTTTTTTTTTTTTTTTTTTTTACTTTCTATGGGATTCGTTTTTTTTTACTTTCTATGGGATTCGAACGAGGGACCTCCGAGTTACAAAGCAGGTGGCTTAACCACTGAGCTATGGCTGTTCTGAGATATGGTTGTTTCGTTAAACAATGTAGGAAAATGTCTTCGATATGGGGTACACATTCTTCACGTACTTCATCGAGTCATAAGGACAGTGCACGAATCAATGACGATGATTTATTATACTGCGACATGACCATTTAATTTATGCAAAGTATAAAGCTCAACGTCAGGTGTATATTAGACATTTTTCACTTTTGAACGTAACTGCTGCTGGCGCTTGCGGTTATGACTTTCCGTGTGATGGGGAACGACTCGTGAGGGCATATTTGAGACGAAGACGAGGGACGATATGAAGAATTACTTAGTCAAAACTACCAATAGCCCGACGAAGACGAATTAAATAAGACATGCAATAAATGCTATAGCGTAGGACGTCTAGCTCTGTAGCTCAGTAGCTAGCGTGCTTGGAATTGAAAGCGAAAGGTGCTGGGTTCGAGTCCCGGACGCATCACTTTTTTCTTTTCTTTATTTGTCTCTCTTGTGACAAAAAAGCTTTGGAAATAAAACATATATTATCAGCTGATTATATTTTTGGCAAATGCAAGAATCATGAAATGCCCTACTACATTAAATTCTTAAATCGTAAAGGAATTGAAGTTTGAGACGGCAGCCCACATGTATGTTTTCTCTTGTATTGGGAGCTCGATCGTATTTTTGGTATAAGAGCTGATCTATCCTCGCTTCAATATTTCTTTCTGGGAGACATGAAAATATGAATATACTGAAGGCTTGTACAGGCATAATGTGGCTAGGATAAGGATAGCCACCCTGAACGACTTAAAAATGTTTTCCGCGGACGTAGGCACTAACTCAAACAGTACACTGTATAGTGTACATGTAAAGATATATGTATATTTATTCTATGTGTAAGACCTACAGTTCCACGTGCTGTCTCGTGAGAGAACATAATTTATTTTGGCATGTTCATACATGTACTTCAAACAGATACTCAAAATCTTGATGTTATTTATGCGGTTGATGTTTCGTTTTGAGTCCATTAGACAATCATCTGCAAGTCATAAGTGCGATATCCTAGCTACATTTTGCATAGACATAGAAATAAGTTGAGGTTTTGTAGACCTTCCACAGTATTTCAGCATTTTGAATGCGATAATTACGATTTTTGGGATGTTTTTTTCCAAGTCAAAGGCTTCCTTTCTGATCCTCCTTTATTCTCTTGAACTATGCGTGATGTTTATCTGGGTGAATTCAAATAAATACGAGTATAATTAAACTTCAAACTAAAACAGTACCATTTTCAAGAAAATGAATGTTTATAGACTGAGAAACATACAGTTCGTTTTTTCATAACGTATCTTGCTTACCCTAAAACAGGACGACAATATTCTTTATGCGAACACACACACACACACACACACACACACACACACACGCACGCACGCACGTTCCGTAGATGACTTCATGTCGCAGTGGTTCAGTCAGTCGCTTCGTAAAATCACATGTCGAGAATAAATACGTACATGTAGTTGATATAAGACTGGTACAAAATTATTAGGGAGCGCGGTGGCGTAGTGAAAGGGCGTCTGACTCCTGAGAGGTCCTGGGTTCGATCCCCACAGGCGCCAGCCGTGTTGTGTCCTTGAGCAAGACACATTAACTCCTTACTAACTGGTTAAACCCAGGAAGCGTTGGCTCCGTCCCGACATGACTGAAAAAAATGTTGACTGGGACAAAACAAAAAAAATAAATAAATAAAAACTTAAAACCTATATGCATTGGTAAACTGCAAAAATAAAGAAATCCAGACAGCAATTAAACATATAAATCGTAAACAATGTTATCATATGCAATGGTAACAATGTTTATTGTTGTATTCCCGTTAACTGGCTGATTCTAATTGAACAATGAACCAGAAGTGGCCTTTGACACGACATGTTTACAAAATCGCATCATCAACTGTCATGATTGCCATTAAAGATACATTACGCGTTCAACGCGAGTCGGCCTTACAAATGCTTGGCGCGAATAAAACAGCTTCCAGTGCAGAATATTATTTTTTGACACTCGTGTGTATAACTAGGGATCGCTTGTTCAATTCTGAGCTGCCCATGGCTTTATGGTGACACTATAAACCGAGATCACGTCTGCATATGACGATAACTGTTGGTGGGAAAACAACTATCAATTATTTGTTATCGCAATGTGACTTTCAACATACTGGTGCATGTATATACGTACATTGGTTCTGTTTAGCTACATTTCACATGTTTTTCGTGAACACACAGAATTCCTTTTACATGTAAACATGGCAAGATTTACGATTTGAAACATTTAGTTGATCTTTAATTTTATGTGCAGTTTTTTTTTTTTTTTTTTTATTCTACGCCTTACAACGTTTTGACACATTTTAAGTAATATCGAGCATGGTCTGTTATCCTCATCAGGATAACATGTCCGTGACATGTTTACCCCATTGAACAACGCTTTTATAAAGCAAAACTTGAGTATGCAGGGGTATATCTAGTTTTAGCTCACATGAGCCCGATGAGTTTATAGGATGGCCATGCCCCGTCGTCCGTCCGTCGTCGTCTGTCAACAATTACCATGATCTTCTTCTCTGAAACAGCTTGGCCAATCAAAGTTAAAACTGTTTGCGGAGCATTCTTAGGAAGGGGAAACGAAATTTGCATAAATGGACCAGGTCACATGACCAAGATGGCCGCCTTGGCTATAATAAGCAAAAACCGTTAAAATGTTTCTTTTCCAGAACCACAAGGCCTATGATTTTGTAACTTGGCATGAAGTATCAAACAATATTAAAAGCACTACAAAGTTTGTATAAATCATTTCTTCGCTGGGATGACCTTGACCTATTTTACGGTAAGATCAACTTATATGTAGGTCGCCCATGCATTTAAATGGGGAAATTAGTTAAATGTAATTAAATGGGTGGAAACTTGCTATGATAATACAAATGGGCAGATTTATTTTTATGAAAACATTAAGACCCGGGTGGTTGTCAGCTCCTGCCTGGGGGGATATATACATGTATATGACTATAATATTTAAACATCTTCTCTGCAACTGCATGGCCGATCAAAGCCAAACTTCGTGGAAGGGGAACAAAAGTTTGTATTAATGGTCAAGGTAACTTGACCAAAATGGCCGCCATGGCTATAAATTGAAAAACCTTTAAAATTGTTCTTCTTCACAACCAAAAGGTCTATGATTTTGAAACTTGGCATGAAGCATCTACAAAGTCTATATATGACCCAGGGATCACATTAACCTATTATAAGACAAGGTCAACTTAGGTTGTCTATGCTTCTGAAAACATAGATTGTGAGTATTCGTTCTATCTTGTGTCCACAATCTATGTTTTGAACAAATTAGAAAATATCAAAACTGTTGAATTGAAAATTTTCATTTTTTTTTTCAACTTAAAAAAAAAAAACCACTGTATTTTACTTGATAAGGTTTTGTAATGATATCGTCATGATATAGGGTACCGTTTTAGTGCAAATGTATTACACATGCTGACGGCAGATCTACAACATTTGATCATTCTCAACCTTACTCATTCGGACCCATCTTTGCGTCCGGAATCGGGCAAGCATATAAGCACATAAGCTTCTTACTCAATCTGAATTTAAATAAATAATAAATTGAATCGGTTTGTTGATTTGAGCGTTAATCCAACAGCAAAGGTCATATGGAAACGAGACCTCAGTTTATAGTCTCATCCGACAGACTCAAGAAGACCCGGATCAAACCTGCCATCTCTGGTTTATAAGGCACGTGAAATAACCACTGCACCATAGAGGCTTGCTTAATAGGTTCAGTATAAACTTTATCATGATAGAAATCGTACTTTTAAATGTTAAAAAAGGACAAAAGAACGCATGCCCTTAACACCAACTGCGTTCGGCTTTCCAAGCTGCAATGTGGTTTGATAACTGATCCGGCTTGATATGATCTGGGCCCTAGGACAAAATTTCAATAGCCAAACACAACACAATTAAATTTCCCCTGTTACATGTATATATATTAGAATCATGAATGGCGGTACGTTTGTATAAAAGGTCGGTAAATGGACACGTGAAATGTCTGCGTGGTATACTGTACATGAATATATGTATTCGGGTATTGTCTATCAGTGTCAGCACCATCGTATATGCTTGCGATACAATCAAAGTCCTTACAACAAAGATTGATGCAACATCACACAACATGTGATAAAATGGATTAAAACAACCTTCAGCGCAGCAATATCGCTTTGGCAACTACCAACACCAAGACAATGAACTCTTCGCCTTAGGTTGCTGCCCAATTGATCAGTCTTACAATCAAGGGTGACACAAAACCAAGTTCTGCTTGTGGGTGTGCAAGTTCGTTTTCTCAGGGTTCTCCTCTTTTCCTCCTGTTACTGATTTACCCGTCTCATATGAACTAAAATAATCTTGAACGGGCCGAAAATTGTATAAAAACGCATCATTATGATCAGAAATGAGCACAATGAGACCCTTATCTGTAATCAAGTAACAATAGAATTACCAAGAATCTATACAATTAAATTTCCCATCCTAACATAGACACCAGGCGGGAGAGACATGGCGGTGCAACACATCACAAGCAATTTAACAACAGGCATAAAAAAAACAAAATTACTAGCTCTTTCCAAACAAGACCAGCGTCCATTCTGTTAAAAGGGACAATACATGAGGCAATAATCTTAAGAAAACACGTGTCAATGTGAAGACTGTATACACCATTATTTGTGAAACAAATGAATAATTTGTGCACTTTGACAGAATGTGTAGTGTCCAAAATTGCTTCTACGTGTATGTGAAAATGGCGAACATCAAAAGTAAACTATGGGGCGACTGAAACACTATGCGTCATCTACGGAAACACTTTAGAAACTCATGAAAATAATATAATTGTGTTAGTTTGATTTTAATTTATTTATTTGAATTCAACCAGGTGAAACAACACGCATACTATCACACAGAATAAATGAGGATCAGAACGAAAGCTTATGTCTTGCCAAATTAATTTTCTACATCGTAACCATCGCACTCGATATGACAGAAATACTGTTGAAAGTCTACAATTAACAAACACAGTTGTGTGGCTAGGCATATTGTAGCTACATGTAGGGTATTGCCCCCATCGCTCTTCCTACTGTCGAATGGACTCAAAACGAGACATCGACAAAATAAAATCGTTCGCTCACGAGATAGCACGTGAAACTGTAGTTTTACATCTAATACGTAATACACATATATCTGAACATGTACCGTGACTATACTTTTTGATTTGGTGTCTTGTGTATTTGTTAAAATTCAGTTTTACGTCCCTTTCAAGATTATTTCAGCTCATATGAAAAGCGCCAAACAGTAGGTGGGGCGAAAACGGGAGTACCCCGAGAAAAACCGCCTGGCACACCCGCAAACAGAACTTGGCCTGTCTCACATTTGGCCATTATGGGTCTCGAACTCACACCAGACACAACGGTGAGATGATTAAGTGATTATGAAACAGCGCTCTGAACTGCTCGGCCACGGGGGACGCTTGCGTATTTTTTTAGTCATTAGAGGCGGTCAGCTTATCCTATCCACATTATCTGTACCAGCCAGTCAGGAAATAAATGTTGACGTTAGGATCGGTCGCTGATCCGTTCTTCTAATGACGATCAATATCTCGGCTTCCAACAAGACCTATAAAAAACCTATACATGCGGTCTGCCTTCTCACTAGACAGTTTAATCCAGAAACTTACGAATTTAGTATTAAATGCAGCATTGCATTTTGTGATTCTTGCATCTGCCAATAGATAAAATTTTATTTTCTTAAAATTTTATTTTCTTTTTTCCTTTTTTTATTTCTTTTTAATTTTTTAAGCTTTAATGTCACAGGTGCGAAAAAAGGAAGAAACAAAGAAAAGGAAAAATAATTTTTGTCCTACACGGACTCGAACCCAGGACCTTTCGATTCTATGTCTTACTCTCTACCTACTGAACTATTCAGCTAGGCGTCTTGGACAATTTCGTTTTTTTCGTGTCTCATTTAATACACATCCGGTGGGCTGTTGGTAGTTTTGACTAAGTAATTCTTCATATCGCCCCTCGCCTTCGTCTCAAATATGCCCTCACGAGTCGTCGCCCATCACACACAAAGTCGTAACCGCAAGCGCCAGCAGCATTTACGTTCAAAAGTGAAAAATGTCTATTGCAGACAATATCCATTATGGAGGAAACAGTGAAACGTTGTGACATTTACTGAAGAGCAGTTATGCAATTTTACATATTATTGTCCGCGGAGAAACAGTTAGTCACAACAAGCATCCAAAATATCAATATACATTTTTCAATACACGCTATTGATCCACAGGCATGTATAGGTAAAATACTTTGTAGCATCTTCATTGTTGAGGCCCTCCCAGGGGTTTTGGGGATTGAGGGAGAGGGCTATTTATTTTCAGGGATTTGGGAAGACGGGTCATTTATTTTCAGGGATTTGGGGAGAAAGCATGGTTTTAGGGAGCAGGGAGCAGGGGGGCTGATGGAAAACATTTCAGGGACCTGGGGAGAAATGTCATTTTTCTGTGAGGGAGCAGGGAGCAAAGACCCCCCCACCCCTGGGGGGCCTCATTGTTAAAAAAATTATGCATGACCGGACTGACATGTTTGTTCGAGCTGTTTCATTTAAAAATAACATTATGAAAATATGCCCATGCAATATACAGAGATATTTTCAGTTGTAAAAATATGAAAATTTCATCAGAAAAAGTTTTGATATCATTAATATGTTTGCTCAAAACATAGATCGTGGGTACACGTAGAACCGCCTCGGCAAGGCGGCTCTAATGAGTACCCACAATCTATGTTTTGGAGCAAAAATACGAAAAATAGGTATACCCCTGCAAACCCCATTTTTGATATATAGAAGTGGGGAAAAGGCGGTATATATTACACGGACTTGTTTTCCTGCTGAAAGGTGAATTTATGCAACTAGATGAGGGACTAGGAATGTCTCTCACTCTCACAAGCTCTATCTCGAAAAGGATGGTTCAGAAGATAGTTCAAATATTTTTATAACTATTTTAAGAATACTGATAACTATTGATATGATAGAAAATGGACAATTTCACGGCTTCGGTTTTTGAAGACAAATTTACGACACAGCTGAAATAGTGATGTCCATAACCGACATCCTTTATTATTATACATACATCAGGAAAACATATCCATGAAAAGTTTACCCCCTTAAACCCCATTTTATATAGAAGAACTGGGGTTTGCAGGGGTATACCTAATTTTGTTATTTTTGATCCAAAACATACATTGTGGGTACTCCTTAGAACCGCCTCGGCGAGACGGTTCTAACGCCTCGGCGAGGCGGTTCTAGCGTGTACCCACAATGTATGTTTTGAGCAAAAGTATTAAAAATATTATTTTTTTTTTGTGAAATTTTCAATTTTTACAGCTGAAAGAATTCCCTGTATATTGCACGGGCGTGTTTTCGTAATGTTCCTTCTTCACAGCAGGGAATACGCTATGAAGGGCAAGGAATTAATTTAGTCCCGCGGCAGTCGGCTTGTGTGTTCAATCAGTCGGTTTATGACCGTACCTGTGCTGACATCGGATTAAAAAAAAGAACATGATTCTAGTTTCATAAAAAGAATAATAAAAACAATTAAAATTTTGTGGCAAAAACGGATTTAATACACGGACTGATATGTGTAAGTGTTTTAATTAACATTCCCTTTCCATCACACGTTTGACAACTTAGGCTTGCATATTCTAGAGAGAGAGAGAGAGAGAGAGAGAGAGAGAGAGAGAGAGAGAGAGAGAGAATCTGAATGTTTTTCTCGTCACAGATGACAATGACAATTCTTTATGCACCAGGAGGGATATTTGTCCCTGGCTTAACAAAGTAACAATGCTGAAGAGCTTCTTTTTTGACACTGAACTCCGTCTTTTTCATACACATGTACTATTGTATATTTGCTTTATGCTGAATAAATATGTAATGCTAAGTTATATTATATTATCACTATCCTATCAACCGTAGTAAAGGTTAGCGATGAGCTTATTCAGGTTTAAGAAATAAATATTGGGCTTTATAGGGTGACACATTCATGCACGTTTACGAGAAGCAATGGTTTAGTGTGCTTACATTCGAACACGACAACGGCAAATTTAAATTTATCTATTTATTTTTATTTTCATTTTGTTTATTTGTGAAAATAGATTTAAATTCATTTATTCATTTCTCGTTTTATTTATTATTCGAAAATAGATATTGGTGAAGCTTAATTCATTATTTAGAATAACCTAATAGCAAACTATACAGAAACGGTAAACTTTCGTTTCTGTTCAGAGATCTGAATCAGCCAAAGGCTTGTTGATCATAATATTAAGTCGGCGCCATTTTAAGCCATGGGATTATCACAAAAGAACAAAATAATAAAGCCAGCAGTGCTACCCTAAACACAAACCACAAAGAATGAGTATTAACAGGAATAGAGTCATTAAAAATATTCAATAGCTAACAAACGCATTTCTTGGGCATGTTTTAAAAATAAATTAGAAAACAAAACAACTATCTGTATCTAAATATTTGGGGGTGAAAAATATAAGTCTCAAAAAGACCGCGAACTACTAACTCTCACTATGGCCGATAAATTCATTTTTCAATTCAAAACTTTAATAGCATTCTAGTTGTCAAGTGACACAATTGACAACATTTGTTTTCATTTGCATGGTCATTGTTTTAATGCCAAAAACGTAGTAATATCGACAAAGAAACAGTCTTTCAAAATAGACTATTTTGTCCCTCGGACGGATATATATTTGAGCCGCTTCGACTACAAGAATGACATATCTAATCAATTATATGAAAAAACTTTGAGTCACAAAAATAAGATGATAAAAATAAAACTGAGATCCTTTAAGAGCAGCGAACATATTATGAGGAGTGGGGTGGGTGTTACCGCGGTTTAGCAGTGACCCTATAGATTTGGCAACATGGAGTCAACGAAAATTACTATAATATAATTTTTGATAAGATTGTGGTTATTGCAAGACACTGACCTATCAAGACGTATTATTTCGAACAATAAGATGTAGACAAAGCCATGCATGTTCGCGAAAATAAACAAGCATTGCAATTAGCACTGGTCATTAGTCAGCGAACACTTATTTCCACGATAAAATCGAATAAAATGGTAAAACGTTTACACAATCTGGAACTTGCAAATGCCGTTAAATGATTTCACTAACGACACAGTTTCCCTCGCTAAAGCGATCATTTCAGATTTTGTTTTGTTCTCATTTAGAATCTCAGTCAGAGCAGCTCCCTGGCGCAGACTCCTCTATAGTCATCATACTTGGACCAGTGTTAGCAGCAATAGTTTTTGTGATGATTTGTATTTTCGTCGTCCTGTGGTGCAAGCGAAAGCGGTAAGCCAGTTGAGACTTTCAATGCGTGAAACGCAAGGCTTTGCTGTTGGAATAGTGACGGTAAAATCTGTGACTTGGCTACTACTTTGACAAACTTTGATCTATTATATATTTCGTATGTGCTCTTTGTAAATTGACTCGTGCCGTATATGATCAGAAAATTTAAACTATAGGGGACAAGCCTACACAAGCTTCCAAAAAAAAAAAAAAAAAAAAAAAAAAAAAAAAAAAAAAAAAAAAAAGAAAGAAAAAAAAAACAGATCTACGGAATGGTCATAAAATAGACGAATATGTATATAATACGCATGCGCTGTAGGTTTTAATCACGTACGCACGTACGAGTAATGAGTATCTAAATTGCTGGTCGACATATCGACGATAAAGTATATAATGCGCATGCGTTGTAGAGTCTAAATCTAAATCAAGACGGACCATCCTTATTGATTCCTCCTAAGTGATGAAAACAACCGATACTGCCTGTGACCACTTTCGGAAACATGTCTATCAATGGAGTATATTCATTCTGTTGCGGGGATCGATCTTGGGGCTTGCACCCAGGCATTCCGTTGTGAATCATTACCTCCTACATTGAACTTTACCTACGTCCTTCCCAATGATTGCCTATGTTTTGCACAAATGCGCAATGTTTCACTTCCAATGACCTGTCGACCACAAAAACTAAACATACCCTCCCACGCCAATTTATGATATCCCTTTGGCCACCGGATAATTTATGTTCTTGGACACATTAATTCTCAGACTTAACGTGATGTAGGTTTAGTACATAAACGTATTATAGCGATGAAAGGTGAGATAGGTACCATATGAATACGTATTTATTTTTATCGCACCTGCTTATAGCAGGGTGCGATATAGGAGTTCAAATTTCCGTCCGTCCGTACGTTCGTTCGTTCGTCCGTCCGTTCGTTCGTCCGTCAACATTTACGTCGAAGTTTAGTTTTCTCTACATCAGAAATAGCTGCAAGTCTGAAACCTTGCATAGTAATTGTCCCTGACACACCCTTCAAGCACGCACCTTAACCCGGTGCCCTTGACTTTGAAAATTTTTACTTCGAAGTTTTGTCAACATTTACGTCGAAGTTTGGTTTTCTCGACATCAGAGATAGCTGCGAGTCTGAAACCTTGCATAGTAATTGCCCTTGATATATCCTTCAAGCACGCACCTTAACCCGGTGCCCTTGACCTATATTTAAAGGTCCACTGACTTTGAAAATTTTTACGTCGAAGTTTGGTTGTCTCGACATCAGAGATAGCTGCGAGTCTGAAACCTTGCATAGTAATTGTCCTTGACATACCCTTCAAGCATGCAACTTAACCCGGTGCCCTTGACCTATATTTCACGGTCCACTGACTTTGATAATTTTTACGTCGAAGTTTGGTTTTCTCGACATCAGAGATAGCTGCAAGTCTGAAACCTTGCATAGTAATTGTCCTTGACATACCCTTCAAGCACGCACCTTAACATGGTGCCCTTGACCTATATTTCACGGTCCACTGACTTTGAAAATGTTTATGTCTAAGTTTGGTTTTCTCGACATCAGAGATAGCTGCGAGTCTGAAACATTGCATAGTAATTGTCCTTGACATACCCTTCAAGCACGCACCTTGACCCGGTGCCCTTGAACTATATTTCACGGTCTATTGACTTTGCCCGATGCAGGTGCGATATCGACCTTCGCGGAGTTCTTGTTTACCTTATGGCTACAATCAATTATAATGTAACTTCTGTGAAGTTATTTTCGATACTTTACAGTGAAAACCAATGTATACTGAACAAAAAAAGAAACGCAACAATTATATTCCACTAAATTTTGAGCAAACTATGATACAAACAGAAATCATTGCATTTTATACTTCTGTATTAGATGTCAGGCTTCCGAATGCAAGAAACCGATTTTCATTTTGATGATTATTTACGGAGTTATGCGATGCCGACCGTGGGCATGCTGAAAGTAGTATGCCACACAGTGCGAATGCCCGAGCAATAAAATAATGGTACGATTTAAATCTGCTATAAACTCCCATTCAAAATCACAATGTACCACTCAGCAGATAACTCACACTTTAAAGAAATAAAAGGAGTAAAATTGAAATTATCCCCCTTTCAATTAAACATATAGGGATTTTGATGGTTTTAATTACGAGCTTGTGTGTCATGGAACTTTATTTCTTTTTCATGAATTTTAATGTGGGTGCAACTGACATTGTTTCTTGGTGATTTGGAGATTCAAAAGTGTGCGCATGCGCAGAGCAAATCTTTCCCGATTTGCCTTATTTAAGACGACAAAAAATTCTCATTCAATTTTTATTGAAATGAAAATCAGTTTTTGCATGATATACCCTAATATCCCCCGAATTGGAATCATACAGCAACATACCTGAAATTATCAACGTTTTACCTTAAACTCAAAAATCCTCGGTGGACTATTGTTGCGTTTCTTTTTTTTGTTCAGTATATATCAAAACTTGATAAAATTGGTATTTTCATTGATATGAAATTTCACTGACATCAAATCTCACTGATATCAAATATCAAAAGTCTCTAGTGACTGATATCAGCCTATTTCATCACTGTAGACTTTGGATTACTTCTGACCTTTCCATTTACTTGACGTCATTAAATGTATCTCACTTCAGAAATTCAAACGCCTATAACTTCGTTATTCATGAACGAAAACATTAAATGTGGGTATTCATTTTCTTAGTTAGAACGTCAGGAACAATGTGGTACCAAACGTTTTTCTGTTTTCAAAAAATTTTGGTTTTTGCATTTTCACCACCTGCCATTTGAAAATGCCCGTGTATTGTATAAAATTAAAAGAAAACTTGCTCTTTTTCGGTGAATACCAAATAAATTCCATCTCGTGAAAATTCTGATCTTTTCAACTCACTCGATGAAATATATTTGGTATTCACATAAAAAAACAAACAAATGTCCACTATATGGCGACTCAAAGGTTTCAATAGTCAATTCGCCTCCTCGAGCTGGTCAACATATGCATAGAAAACGCTTTTCATACTACATTCAGATATCTAAATCGTTCCTGTGGTTACCACTTGGCTATATATGGAGTATTCTCTTCACAGTATCTCTTATGATCTCACTTTCGTCGACAAATTGACCAGAATAATAAACCTACCCTTCCACGCCCATTGGCCTCTTTCAGACTCGAACCAGTCAGGTCTTTCATCTCTTTGATATATGGAGTTGTACGCATACGCTGTGATCTCACTTGTCAACCAGCAAAATCTATCTACCCTCCCACACCTATTGATCATTTCCCTTTGACACATACACAGACTTAAGCTGATATAGGTGTAGTATAATATTATGGTTAAAATGTTTCTATGTTTAGTATGTTGGACCCACGTGGGTACGATGTTGGCCTCCCACATTCACTTCGTGGGTACGACGTCGGCAATCCACGTGGGTCCAACGCAAGTTTGCCTTTGGGATCGACGTAGAACCCTCATGGTAGCTCCACGTCGGTTCCACATGTGCCTGACTGTCGGTTCCAAGTCGAGCCAAGGGTTGTTTATTTAATTTTATCATTGCAAACATTTTAGATAGTATTGTATTCTTTCTTTAACTTTTATAGCCGTCATATTTCGCATCATCTTGTGAAGAAAATACCCTGGGCCCAGAATTACAATCCTCCCATAAAGTTAAGGAAGACCTTTAACGGAGGATTCTTATTCTTGCCCAGTGCGCTTATATGCACTACTGTTACTCTCACCGCACAAGAAATGCAGCTTAAAGTGAGGACTTTAAGAATAAAAACTGTGTCTTAGTTGCCTCCAATACTTTATTAATTAAATATATTTTTCATTGCGTATAGGTGTAAATGTAGTTAATGTTGTGATTGCATGTTTTTGTATTATAAACCGTAAATGACAACCTAACATGACACATATTTTGAAGGAAATATAAATAATACTGTTGTTTGTTTTCAGTTTCTGTCATTACTGCTTATCTGCATCAATATTTGCAATTTTTATGTAATCTTAAATCGTAATGTGGGCAAAGCGTCGGAAAACCCACGTTTAACCGACCTTACCAACGCATCAAATTAAAACGGTCCCGTTTTGTTTATGGGATCATTTCAATCAATCTTTACTGTGTTTCAGATGTATGACTCTAATTTTATGAGTGCATAAGTTTTCATCTAATTATGTTCTGCTTCCAATGTAAGTACAACGTTGGTTCAGTGTAATGTACTCTGAAAGAGTAAAATCTATAAAATGCGATTGATAACACAATATACGAGGGGTGATCGGAAAGTACGTATAAAAATGTTGTAAAATAAGTTTGCGTCAACCGATTGATATGAAATTTAGTACGAATAAACATTGGTCCTTTTGTAATTAAATGCCATTCTCATTTTAAAACAATGACGTCAGACGTTCATGCACGAGGCAGCGTAATGACGTCACTTCACGTGACCCGGCGCACCTGTACCCCAGGGTTGACTTTGTTAGTGTATTTGGTGGGGTTGGGAAAGTTGGTCGACATTTTTAATGGAAACTAATTTTCTAACATTGATTGACCAGTTTTCGAAAATATACGGCATTCTGATGCTTTATCTACTAATACGGTGAAATTGAATGCAACAGGTTAGCGTAAAATATGCAAGAACGTCGATTTCATTTTGTAAGCTTAAATTCAATACCTTGTTTTCTGGCCGATGTTTAACGAAATGATAAAAGACTGGCATAAACTATAAGTAGTAGAGACAATGTCAAGAATAGATATGTTTCGAGCTTGCAGTAAATATATACTTTTAAAATAATGACTTTCCGAAAATGCAACATTTTCGAAAATCTTAACATTTTTGTGTATTTGACACAGTCGGTATTTGCAAGACTCTACAGACAAATCCATTCGTTAAACAACCTCGTAACTTTACAAATATAAGCCGTGTACGTTGCAGTTAATGAGTATAAAATAAAATGTGGGCATACGCAATCGAAACGGGTGTTACAATACTTTGAACTAAGAAGTATTTTGAAATAAGAATAAAATTTCGACGTTACGTTGCGCCGCATGACGTTAGGCAGTGTTTCCATAACGACAGCTGCAACGCACGTGCACGTTTTATGCATGCGTTATTGCAATGGATTTATAGCATATATATTGCTGCATTATTTGATGAAATTTCATCTCGAAATAACAAAAGATAAAGAAATGACCACTTCTGTGGTGGTTCTTTTTGTTTTATGTCTTGGTGTATAACATTTTTTGTGCTGTTGGCGCCTTATGTATGTTTTCATATTTTTAGTTAAGGTAACTGAGTGGCCACCTATTGGGAAAATAGCTGCTCATTCGGCTTACGATATGTTTCATGGTATAAGTACCTGATTGTTAGTTTGGTTTTTTCCCACCTCGGTTTTTGGAGTGGGAATCTTTTTCTGATTGCGCCTTTTCCTGATCTTTGCCTACTTGTACCTTTTTATACGTACTTTCCGATCACCCCACGTATTAGCCTGAATGGAGAAACATGTGATATTCGTTATACATGTATATCGGCGTTATTTAATACATTTCATAAGCAGATTAGATGGCTATATTACGTTGGGCCGATGTGGGTACAATGTTGGCAAATCCACGCCCACATTTCCACCAAATACCAACGTCCTTGCTAATTTGGGGTACTGCTCATAGGCATTCCGTTGTGAATCAATGCCTCATCTATTGAACTTAATCTACATTATTCCCTATGATTGCCTATAATTTGCATGCATTGGCAATTCTTTCACTTCAGTTTACCTGTCGACTACCGAAATAAACATACCCCACGCAAATTGATCTTATCCCTTTGATCACCGACCAATTTATGTTCTTGGCACATTCCCAGACTAAAGCTGACATATGGTTAGTGCAATATAGCGATTCAAAAGTTTCAATGGTTTTAAAATTAGTCTCCTGGAGTATGGAAAATCGCTCGTCGACAGGTTGGCAGGTCGTCGGATATCCATACAACAACAAGATTTTCAACAACAGGATTTTTATTTACTCCAGGCCCATTGCAGGCATAGGAGCTAAAATGGAACATGAACAAACATAATATACAAACATAAAAAATGGCACGTGAAACACATTTATGAAAAACTATTGCAGAAAAGTTTTTTGAATGAAACACATCATTATGGACCAACACTCTGTTTATTCTGGACACCCACACTCAACCCATTTTTCGCCATTTACAGTTAAGATAACTAGAGTTCTTAAAGAGAGTGCAAACATCCAGGAACCAGAGGACCATTGGTCCTGAGAACGCTCACCTGAAGCCTGATCTTGGAGTATTAAGTCATCATGAAATGACCTTGACCTTGAATACTCACGCACCTTTATTGACTTTATAAGTTGTCTGCATCTGCAAAGTTTTAGGTCTCTAGATCAGGCTGCAAAAGTTTCCAAACCAAGTGATTTCTGAGAAAACCATAATTTTAATTTTGATATTTAAATGACCTTATGTCAAGGTCAAGAAATGACCTAAGCCTTCATTTATAACTTACCTTCATTGGCTCTATTAGTTGTCTGCATCTAGCAACTTTCAGGTCTCAGGCTGCAACAGTTTCCAAAATATTCATTGTTTTCGCCTCTTCCCATGTAAAAACCTATGTTTCCAAAATTGACCTTGCTGTAAAATAGGTCAAGGTCATCCTATGTTCATCATTTCAACAAAGTATGATGGGCTGGAGTCCCAAATGCTTCATACCAAGTTTTGCCTAAATCGGCCAGCCGGCTCTGGAGAAGAAGATTTTTGAGTGGTTTTTACCATAGTTGGGCATGGTGGCCATCTTGGTCATGTGACCCGAATTTCGCGATCAAACTTTCGTTCCCCCCAACCATGGACGCTCCACATAAAATTTCACTTTGATTGGCCAAGCAGTTTCAGAGAAGAAGGTCTTTGAAAAGTGTGTATGGACGACAGACTGGCCAAGGTCAAGAGATGACCTTGACTTAAATTTATCACATACCTTCACTTACTCCATTAGTTGTTTGCATCTACCACTTCTTAGGTCTCAGGCTGCAACAGTTTCCAGAAAATCAATAGTTTTCACGTTTCCCATGTAAAAGCCTATGTTTCCAAAACTGAAATTGTCGTAAAATAGGTCAAGGTCATCCTAGGGTCATCATTTGATTAAATAATGATGGGCTGGAGTCCTAAATGCTTCATAGCAATATTCATGAAAATCGGCCCGCCGGTTCTGGAGATGAAGATTTTTGAGTGGTTTTTACCATATATGGGCGTGGCGGATATCTTGGTCATGTGACCTTGATTTTGCGATCAAACTTTCATAATCTCTACACATGGATGCTCCACATAAAATTTCAGTTTGATTAGCCATGCAGTTTTGGAGAAGAAGATCTTTGAGAAGTGTGTATGGACGACAGACTGGTCAAGGTCAAGAGATGACTTTGACCTCAATTTGCATGTTGTTAAGAAAAAAAAATAGTTGTTTTGCATCTATCACTTTTTAGGCCTCAGGCTGCGATAGTTTTCGAAACATCCATAATTTTCACTTTTTCCCATGTAAAAGCCTATGTTTACAAAATTGACCTTGCCGTAAAATAGGTCAAGGTCATCCTAGAGTCATCAATTGATCAAACTATGGTGGGCTGTAGTCCCAAATGCTACATACCAAGTTTCGTGAAAATCGGCCTTTCGGTTCATGAGAAGAAGATTTTTGAGTAGTTTTTACCATATATGGGCGTGGCGGCCATCTTGGCCATGTGACCTGGATTCTGCGATCAAACATTCGTCACCCCTACCCATGGATGCTCCACATAAAATTTCAGCATGATTGGCCAAGCGGTTTCAGAGGAGAAGATCTTTGAAAAGTGTGTATGGACGACAGACTGGCCAAGGTCAAGAGATGACCTTGACCTAAATTAATCGCATACCTTCGTCTACTCCATTAGTTGTTTTCATCTACCACTTTTCAGGCCTCAAGCTCCAATAGTTTTCAAAAAAATCCATAGTTTTCACTTTTTCCCATGTAAAAGCCTATGTTTCCAAAATTGACCTTGTCGTAAAATAGGTCAAGGTCAACCCAGGGTCATCATTTCATCAAACTATGATGTGGTGGAGTCCCAGATGCTACATGCCAAGTTTCGTGGAAATCGGCCCAACGGTTCTTGAGAAGAAGATTTTTGAAGGGTTTTTAACATATATGGGCGCGGTGGCCATCTTGGTTATGTGATCAAGTTCCCGTGAACAAACTTTCATTCCTCCTACCCATGGAGGCTCCACATAAAATTTCAACTTGATCGGCCTAGCGGTTTCAGAGAAGAAGATCTTTGAAATTGTGAACGCCGACGGACGACGGACGATGGACGGACGGACGCCGCAGCATGGGTATACTATAAGCTCACCTGTGAGCCTTCGGCTCAGGTGAGCTAAAACAGGGTGAAAGCCTGATAAAAGACATACATATTCTGTTACAACACAGGTTGAAATATAGAGGAAGATGGTAGTTTCAGAATTAATCAAATTTTGTCAAAACTATCTTAACGAAAAGTGCTAGTTTGGTCAAAACTGATCTATCAATAGAAGTCATTAACTGTTCTAATTTTAGTGTATTTGGTGACTGCAAGCTTCAAGTAGGAAGAAATTTACGTCTACTGCTGTTAAAGAAATCACAGCAAAACAAGTAATGACATTCGTCTCCTAAGCGAATGTGCTGTAGGTCATGTCTAGATCAAGATAGAAGATTTTTAGTATACTACATGTGTGATCTAAGCAACCATTCTACTGGCAACCCAAGGCTATATATAGAGTATTTTCTTCACAGTATCTCGTATGCGCATGCGTTGTTAGCTTATTTCTGTGGATCTGTCGTCCAGAAAAATATATCTCCAAGCCCGTTTGCCCTTATTTGCCTTTTTTCTGTCACATCTCAATTCAGTTAACTCTTATTATTTTATTTCTATAGTATCAGTTGTATGCGTTCGCTGTGATCGCACTTCCGCCGACCTGTCGGCCAGCAAAATATAACTAACCTCCAACGCCCATTGACCCTTACCTGCCCTTTTTCTTTCAGCCTCATATGCGTTAATCTCTTATCTTCGTTCATTTTGTTACAGTATTACGTGAATGCATGCGTTCTCATCTCACTTCCGTCGACCTGTCGACAAGCACAATATTACTACCCACCCACACCCATGAGTCCGTATTCACCCTTTTCCTTTCAGCCTCACATCCGTTTAGTCTTTATTTTATTTTTAATCTCTACAGAATCATTTTAGCGATCTGTCGACCAACCAAATAATACCTACCATACCACGCCCATTGACCCTCGTCAATATGAGTCCTATTTTTTTTTTTTTTTCATTTATACTGAATCACATAATTATGTTCATGCGCTCTGTTCTGACTTCCGTCGACCTGTGGACCAGCAAATTTATAAATCACCTCCCACGCTTATTGGCCACTAAACATCAAGGTGGACAATTACGTGACATAAATCAATTATTGTGTACCAGTATTTGGACAGAACTAGTAACCAAATCAGCGATAATTAAAAAATACTAAATGAAAAGTGCACATACCCCCGGAATGATACGTTCTAAGCTGTTATACAACAGTCAATTTTATACGCGCCATATCTTAATAGATTTCCCCGAGAAAATGAATTTATATTTTCAACATTAAGGTTGCTCGGGTTAATCTGTTAAACTATAGCTCGCATCAATCTGTCTGTTGACTAACACCTTAGAACTTAGTATGCCAGGGTATGTGCACTTTAGCCCATGGAATTTCATTAATTGTTACGAAATCTATGGCCAATTTGCTCACTGGTTATTTCCGAATACTTGTACTCAAAATCAATTTAAGTCACGTGATGTTTCATCATGAAACATGGAGTATATTCTTGTTAATGTTGAACACATGCATGGTTACTTAACTTCCGTCGTCCGGTAGACCGGTCGACCGGCAAAACATAATTTCCCTCCAAAGTCCATTGACCGCTTTACTAAACCCTCGTTTATATTTTACGCATGTGCATTTATTTAGCTTCCATCAAACTGTCCACCAACAAAATATTACTACCCTCGAACACCCTTTGACCACTCAGTATGGCGTATATCCTAGTTTATGTTTCACGCATGCGAGGTTATCTGGCTTCCGTCGACCTGTCGACCAGCAAAATATGTTCCGTAACCTTCACATAAAATATCCTGGCATTTCAATTAATGTTCAATATTGTTTTTTTTCCTATTCACGCATTTAATTATATATTGCGTCCGTGTGTAGTAATTGCATTTCCGTTATTGCAGTGTGGCACTCGTACTATACATGAAAGCTTCTATATTTGCATATGTGTACCTTCCGGGAGTGGGTTTGGATATTATCGTCATGATGTTTAACATCACTCCAGTAGTACTGATAAGTTGTTAATGTTTATAACTAGTATCATGAGTATACGGTTGCCTAGTTTGGTATACACATCAACCTATCTTAGATTGAGGTGAACTAGTAAAAATGCCTCTTTTTACATTTGTCCACTATATTTGACTTGAGCAAAAAATTACGGTATGTGGAAACATATATTTTAAGCACACCCAGGCGATTTGAGGGAGAGGGGACGGTTCTGTATCAGCATGGAGCAGCATCTACACAGTCTGACGACTTGAAAGCTGATCATACTTACGCAAATACTACAATTGGTACATGTAAGTGGTATTGATAAATGTTGGAATTACGTGTTTGTGAATATTTCGCTTCCATTGTAGAACAAGGTGTGCAAAGTTTGCCAATATGTATTGAAATCTGGCAAATGATGCAATGTTAAACTCTCAATTTTGTTTTATTCGGGAGCCATGCACTCGTGTTATGTTAACATTAATGATGTTTGAAATATCGGACAGTGAATCATAGCACATTGGTCAATTATAGCAAGATGGAACAATACAAACTTGACTATTTTCTCCTCTAGACGAAGATGAACACACAAGCGACGGTGTCCATCAGGAAATAAGTGATATCGAAGAGACTGAGGCCATCGCTATCGAACAACTGTGGCATCATGTACAGTCACTGTATCAGAATGATTCTCAAAAATTGAGTGAAGAGTTCGAGGTAATATAGCACGAGGTACAGTCGAAAGTTCCCGGGCTGGTTCATTTTAAAAATATTTGACGTCCACTCTCTATGATTTTTTTTAGATATTTCCTTAATTTTTCGGATAAATTAAGAAAAAATGCAATAATTGTTTTAAAATGTCGATTAGCATACGGAATATACGAGGATACGGGACACTTTGAAAAAAATCTCACTCGAATTTTTTGATGTTTTAAATCGCTGTCAATTCCTTTATGAAACGGCGCCACAACGGCGTGATTTTTTGCATGATGTCATATCAACAGTATTCTAATTCAATTTCACAGATTCAGAGTGATGACTAGACTGGTATCAGTCCACTAAATAAAATAATATCACTTGACAAACACTTAAAAGTCAAGAAATGTCCATCAGATTCAGAACGCAACTATTTGCTATCAAAGTCAGATTTAGTGATGTATTTCAGCTAATGGGAAAGTAATAAAGTACCAAGGTAATAGCCCTTCATTGGTTATGTACCTTTCAGTAAGAATTAAGACTATCTGGTAGAGAGAAATATATCTAAATACATAACCTGAATGCCAGGCTAAGTGATGACTTAAAAATAACAATTTTGACAGTGTTTAAGACAAACATGGACGAATTTTCGAGCGTAAAGTCGCGGGAACGTACGGAGCAGCTCGCGGTAATTAAGTGTGATTAAAGGGCAGACAAGACACCACCAACACTTGGAAATTCCTGAAACCCAAGGAAAATGCATAGATAATGCTGAGGAGTCTTTTGTCCCACTGGGATAGGCTAAGGACGCGCGGACATTTATTACGATCGCAAAAGCGGGAGATCTGGGGAAGAAACGGTCGGGGTTTGACATTTTATAGAAAATCGGATTTTTTACGAAGACAACACCATCCGCTCATCGATCATAATATATATTCTCGATTTTTGATTTCACGAATTTTCGAGCGTAAAAAAAACGACGTCGCGGGAATGTACGGAGCAGCGCGCGGTAATCAAGTGTATTAAAATGGCCGACAAGACTCATACCAACCCTTAGAAATCCCTGAAACCAAAGGAAAGTGCAGAGAGAATGCTGAGGAGTCTTGTGTCCCACTGGGATAGGCTAAGGACGCGCGGACATTAATTACGATCGCGAAAGCGGGAGCCCTAGGGAAGAAACATTATAGAAAATTGGATGTTTTATGAAGACAACACCATCCGTTCATTGATCGTAATATACATTTACGAGTTTTGATTTCACGAATTTTCGAGCGTAGAAAAACGACGTCTCGGGAACGTACGGAGCAGCGCGCGGTAATCAAGCGTGTCAAAAGGGCAGGCTAAACTCCTACCAACATTTGGAAATTCCTGAAGCCCAAGGAAAGTACAAAGAGAATGCTGAGGAGTCTTATGTCCCACAGGGATAGGCTAAGGACGCGCGGACATTAATAACGATCGCGAAAGCGGGAGACACAGGGACGAAACGGTCGGGATTTGACATTGAAGAAAATCGGATTTTTCACGAAGACTCCGCTCATCGATCGTAATAGACATCGGCGACTTTTTTATTTCATAAGATACGAAAGACTACGGAATGCACCATTTATCCCCGATTTAGCCCCGGTGGATCTTTCGTCGTCGGAAATAATAGTTTGACGCCACGCTCAGGTATGAATGTTGTTTACGTCAAAGTAACGTTGTTAACGTCAAAGTGCTCCGTACGCTGTTAGTATCCATACCTTGAGCCCTAAATTTTCGGTGGTTTGATGAAAAAGCCCCAAATTGTATATTATATTGTGTAGAAAAATGGTTTTCCCACTGGTGTGGATAGTTAAGACTTTCTTTTTAGAAAACAAAACAAGAAAGAACAGTCCCGGAACTTTCCGACTGTACCTCGTACAAAATACTTATCGAATGTGAACATAATTCAAGTAAGGTAAAAAGAATATCATCTATGTAATGCAAACAAATGTCAGAGTCAATAACATGTTCAATGCCAAACGAATCATTGCGCATTGTTTGTTATAAACATCTAGTAGTCACAGACAATTTATAATTATGAATTCAAATCAATTCGTATAAAAATTTGAATACTTTATACATGTACCATAAATCATCTCCAGAGTTTTGTTCTAGGTAATTTTAAATGTGCAGGAAGTGTCTAATGAAATTGGTTGTTCTTGCTACATACTCTTAGACACAATCATAGCTTCATGGTGCACGTAGTTTGCTGACCTAATATGAATTATAGTGTCGTACATGTATATATTTAATGATAGTGTGATCTATATTGTTTAAGTCATGTATATTATTGGATTTTAATCGTTGTTCTTTTTCAGTCAATTATGATGCTACTGGACGCCCAGGAAAGAAGTAAGACGAATAACGATACCTTTGAATTAACATGTAATCTACGTTTTTCATTTTGCTCAAGAAAATGCACCAAACCGTGAACAAGAATGTGTTCGTTGTTTTATTTGATATCATAATTACCATTTTAGCATTTTAAGTATTTAGTGCATTTGAAGGAATACGTAGACCCACAAACTATTGTGTGTGCCTTTTATGAAAGCCTTTATGTAGCTGAACAGTTTGCAACAAATTTCATGAAAAGCAACCAAGGTATAAGAAAATTATAGCGGTTTGAAAATTTTGATGGCCAAAATTATAAATATCTGCTATTTCCATGCATATTAAAGTATGAAAGTTGTTTCACTTAATAGAATCATACTGATCTGTTTTCGAATAAAACAAATAAGTCTACTACTGTTAATAAGCATTTTTCCTCTTTGGTCACGTGACTAGCTAAACAAAATGGCGGCCACCATAGGCGGCAATAGTTGAATCTTAGAACTTTCATATCTTCAAAACCACTTAACGGATTTTAATAAATGTGGTGTCAAAATGTTTGTCTCGCTGATCTCTTTCTTTTTAAAAGACAGAATATGTTTGTAAACCTATTCCTTTAAGTATTTAACTGTAAACACTTTGGCCGTTGGTAGTTTTCTCAAAGAGAATTGTTAACAAACAAATAATATTTTTCAAAACAAAGCCTGTAAAATTGAACTTAGCCATCCCCGGTATTTTTATTACTGATCATTCCAAGGCGATACTGCTGTTGTTGTTCTAATTGTTTTATGTTTTGGTGATGAATTTGGGTGCTGTTTGCACCTTTTATACGGTTTCATACATTTAGAAAAGTTCGGTTGACTGAGTGGCCGCCTATTGGGAAATATATGCTTAATCGAATCACGACATGTTCTTTTTGTATAAGTACCTGATTGTCAATTTAGTTTTTTTTCCATTTCGATTTTTGTAATGAGAATTTGTTTTCCTGACCATTGATTACTTCTACCTTTTTGGATTATGTTTTGTTTTTCTTTACTGCAGCCAGTCACGAAGAAGTTTCACGTCCTGAAGGCGTAAAAGGACAGCACTTCAACTACGACGCAAATTACATCGATGTAAGTTATCATGCTCACTACATACAATCTGTTTTATCGACAGCTAGTATCTACAATCCATTGCTTTGGTTTCTACACCGAAATCATGAAGTTTATCGACTTTAAATGGCAATTAGCAGACGATTCTGGAATAAAATATCAATTTTCTCTTATGTCTTGATGTTTCTTGAAAAGATTAATCGCACTATAACTGTTCTCCTATTGCTCGTGACTTTGTTTCACGATTTATGTTTTCGGAGCATAATACATGTACATATACGCTGTAAGTACACTGTATGTACATTGTACTTTCCTTTTATTAACGTTTAATAATTGTATAAAGATAATATTTCCGACCAAAAAAGGTACAAATATACATGTATATGAGTCACATGAAACAGTTTAACTGACGAGTTGTGTTGCATCTAAGCCAGAAATTAATTTTTAAAGCGTTTCATAGTGAGTGCGTTTACATGTTAATTCTCTTAACTTCCAAAATTCACTTTGGTCATAAGCTATCTACGATGCAAAAAAAAAAAAAAAAAAAAAAAAAAGCAAATTATCAGAGTATATTGCAGTTTAGCGGTCTCAGAAAAAAAATCCAGGTAAGGTACATCTGTTTAGCATATACAAATGACCATACAAAAGCCTTAATTCAAAACCGAATTTGACCATTGAACAAACAACTTCGCTTAACATTTTATGCCTAGTGCAGTTATTTAGAAGAACATTTGGTGAAACATTAACTTATTGGTATTTTTTATATGGCTTGTTCTGTAAAATACCTGGAATTCAAATAAATCAGGCCGCTATAAGCCGCTATAAGTCTAATCACCCACTCTCTTTCAGTCCACAATAAGTCAAATTACCCAGAAGAGGCAGCTCAATAATGATAATCTGCATGCAAACAAGTGCTTTCCCTCAGAAAAATAAGATTGGGATATAGTGAGATAACAGGATATAGAAAATATGTTATGGTTTCCTTCGGTTTATTTATGCCACTGATACAGTTTTGTTTTCCAAGTTCAGACTCCGTTTGATGTCATAATTTTCCCCAGATGATGTGTTAATTTAAAAGGATACATATAACCTTTATTTAACTATGATGATTTTAATTACACAACGGTGGGTCGGACGTTAGACTCTATGATGGTCCCGTCTTAAATCTATCCATTTTAGTTGGTTGGAGCCGAAGCTACTTGTCTGTTGCTTGGTCCACCGGAGTTCAACTTGTGTTTTTCATTTGCTCCGAATTTCAGTAAGCTATTCGGCGCCCAGGGATCTCCATCGTCAGAAATGTAGTTTGGAAGCAACCCTTTTCAATATTTTCATACTGCCTTGTTCTGAAACACACAAGAAGTGTAAAATGTTACCATCCTTTTGCATTCCAAAATTCATAAAATGAGTAAAAAGATTTTGAAAATTGTTAAATGTAATGCGATTATGCCTTAATCTGAACATAACTGATAAGGCGGCCCCCGTGGCCGAGCGGTTAATAGCGCTGTTTTTTAATCACTCGATCATCTCATCGCTGTGTCTGGTGTGGGTTCGAGTCCCGAACTGGCCACATGTGAGACAAGCCAAGTTCTGCTTGCGGGTGTGCCAGGTGGTTTTTCTCGGGGATCTACCGTTTTCGCCCCACCTACCGTTTGGCCCGTCTCATATGAGCTGAAATAATCTTGAAAGAGACGTAAAACTGAATAAAAAACTGATGATAAAATAATAAAACAAAAGAAAGAAAATTGAAAAAATCCTCAAATTGGTTGCGATTCCATTTTAATGGGTTTCGGAAAACCTCCCTTGTATAATCATGCAAATTGCTACTAAAACAGCATGCAAATCATGCAAATTTCTTTGTTTGCATTGTTAAACATTTACAGTAAAGGATTACACGCTGTACAATAAGGCAATCACTTTAAATTACACAATTGATTTATCAGTGCTTCATGTAGATATACTTACATGGCTCATATTCATTTAGATGTGGACACGTACATGTTTTAGCACGATTCTGACTAAAGGGGTCTTCGGGCGTTCAAGTACATTTTATGCTATCAAAATTTTAAAACCATCAGAATTTGAAATATTTGGAATGCACTTATATTCAAACTGCTTTAGTATTGTAAGGTAATTCAAAACAAATATATTTCTTATGAAACAAAGATATTTGTTTGATGTAATGTATTTTTACATGGCAGGCATTGCACCAAAAGGTGTGCCCTCAGTTTAAAAAACAGGTACGCTTTTTCTTATGTATGTTTTATCAAACGGTGTTTGAATTTGTGCTTATTGCATAGAGGTATAGATGTTGAATATCAAGAAACATGTTGAATTTTGAGAGTTCTAGTCTTCATTTCATTACTGTAACAGTGATATAAAGAAGTTAACGTCATTAACGTCGAAATACCATCTCGACAATTTTCATGACGTCAAGTTTCAAAAAATAAGATTGCATCAACTTCACCCCATTCCGCGCTCATATGTTTGCTATGTGTAAAGATAATCTCTTCAAACGTTCAGGAAATACGCAGTGAAAATTGGTCTTTCACGTGTTATTTATATCTTAACTTTGAACTTTCGGTCATAAGGCGACGTTTGTCAGATCTGGATCCATATCTGTTTCAGTTTCAAATGTTCTCTTACATACGTATTTGAAAAAGAGGTAAACTGACTGTTATGATTAGGAGATGCTTTGTCAGTAGGTACAGAAGACCATTTTGTTGCTTTGTGCCTTTACAACCAGTAAATTAATTTTCTATACGTACTTCCTTATGTAACGACATACCTTAGCATAATTTGGATTATTATGACGTTCCAAAGAGTGTAACGATCAACAAGTTAAGCAAAGAAAATGCACACGAGTGACCCCTCAGGGACCGGAGTAATTTTATGACAATAATCTGTTATTTCACTTGTCTACGTTCATACAACTTGCCGCTATAATACTCGGATTCTGAAAGACCTTGTAGCACAACCTTGTAGCAAAATATGTTAGAAATAAGATAAAAAAAATCTGGTTTAATGTCATAAAGCTTATTCCCTTTTCGTGCTTCAGGGATACGACAAGAGCCGAAGATACATAGCTGCAACAGGTACATTGAATTGAATTCACAAATGTCCGGACCAACGTCGCAAACTAATTTATAATCTGGGCAGAATCCACTCTACCTAAAACACGAGCTCAGTGTTCAAGTCCGTTTTCCTTATTTTGTGGTAGGCAGTGTCTTCCCTAGACCTATTGACAGAAAAAAGCTCTTGAATATTTTGAAACAATTATCATAATTTATATATCGCAAACACTACAATTTTTCACGCTTCTCTTTTTTTCTATCGGCATATGTATTTTCCTTTTTCAAAAATCCAGTATGATAATGTCTTTACCTTTGACCGACTTTTTTTTAAAGTAAGGCTTCTTTCTTGGAGCAACTGCCTATACAAACAAGCATATCAACATTGTATCGTTAACTGAGACTCTCAATAGAGCTCCTGCAGTGCTGATATATACTACTCAAAATTTGATAAGCATCAAATATTATTTTCCATACAGCACAGTGTAAAACACACCGGGTCACACCCAAATTTAATGGCAAATCCCAAAGAGCAAGAATGACAATCCCATTTGTTTTTGTTAGAAAATGTCTCGAAGCTACCGACTAAAACAAATTTGAAACAAGAACTGTCCTACCGAACTCCGTTGAACAGTTCTTCTAAAATTTGAATTTTGACAAAAGCAGTGCTTCCTTTGAAAATTGGCCCACACATGATCATTACAAGCTAGCTTTCATCTCGCACTGCACACATATGTAAGAATGCACTTCAGACTGACTTTCCTTAAGAAATCAATTTTTAGTCGATTTTTTGTGCTCCTGTGGACTTTTTGAAAAATGCCATTATTTCAGGACCTTTCGAAAAATGCTAAAATGGCTCAATGGGCTATGGAAGGCCATTTCCTGTTTCAAATTTTTTGTAGCCAGAAACTTCAAGGCATTATTTAAGAAAAATCAAATGAGGCCGACAGTTTGGTCCTTGTGCATTGTCATTATTTTTGGATCAAACTCGATGCGCTTTGTATTGTATTGAATTTAAAATAAATACTTGATGCTGATCTTTATAGCCAGGCTGGTTCATCATTGTTGCCACCTATGTCTCAAATTGTATGATTGTGTGCTTTAATTTATTCTCTTTATATACTTGTGAATAACTTGAGTCTTACTTCCACTGCATTTTAAAATTTCATCTTAGGCAACATAAAAGTAGCAATTCGTGCACTCTACTGATGCTGCTGTCTTTCCCAGGCTCGTGTGGACTGCCCGTACAGCAGGGAAAGGCATCAGCATCGGTACTGATGTCATGTCCACAGTTCTTTTCAACTATTTTAAAAAAGACATATTTTTATGTACAAAATTTGCATGCTGTGATATACCTCATATTCTGTATTTTTTCTCTTAATTTGTTCATTGTACGTATTGTTTTTTATTGCATGCTGTGATATTTTTGCATGTTGTTTTACTCTTGTTTGTCGAAATAAAAGCACTACTGGGCTTATGTTACATGTTTGTGAATATTCGACAAAAAATAAAATTTCTATGTCTATGTCTATCAAATTTTGAGTAGTAACGTTCATTCTCATTGTTTACATTGCGTTTTTGTTTTATTTTCAAATTAACGATACTATTTTTATCGTCAGGGCCTTCAAACAAGACAGAGGAAAATGAGTTATGGAAAATGATCTATCAGGCCAACGTATCATTGATAATAATGTTAAACGAAACACATGGGAAGGTACATGTAATTTGTAATGATATATTACGTATCGTTAGCTGCAGACAAGCTGAGTAACGACGTTTTATTTTACTTTTTTTTTGCTTTTGCTTTAGAGTTAAACATCATACTTTTATATCATACTCCCTTTCAGTTAAAAACCAATTTCGCAGATTTTCACTAACACTAGGAATTATATTTTTATTTGTACAAAACGAACGGGCATAATGTTCATTTTATAACAGGACGTCTGTGACGTTGCGCTTACGCTTCAAGAGGAGAACTTAGATTGCTCTGTTGCTCTGTATACTTTGGTTTAACTCATTTAAGCCTGGCGTCCTTTTTATGGGACATAGGCAAACAGCATAGCCCCAGATGTGACGCCGCAAAATGCGGCGTCCCATCTGGGGCTTTTCTGTTTGCTTAGAGAAATTTCATCGAAAATTTCAATAAAATTTTAAAATCGCACCCGAAGCCCCTAAAAATGAAAGTGGACTCACCCAATCGATAATGATGGGAGAATCCATTCGTCAAATATGGGTTAATGAAGTTCGATTGATCACACGACATCGTGGGTCAGGCAAATATATGTTAATGAATAGATTGAGATGAATACCGTTCAATGTTCACTATGACACAACAGCTCTATTTCAGGCTCAAAATATGCAATACTGGGCAGCCGAAGGGGAGACAAAATACGGAAATATAACTGTCAAGACTGTGAAAGTCAAAACAAACACTGACTTTGTTACACGGCAATTCGAAGTATCCAAGGTATGCATACATTCATTATTTTTGTTCATTTTACCATAAACGAGAACATCAGCTAGCTAATTAATTTTTGAATGCGTTAGGCAAGCGGAAGTAATAAGATAAACATTACGGAGCAGACAAATACTTAAAACCTTGCAAATAAATTGTTTCACTATTTAATAATGTGAACATCCTGTACGAGGAGAGAAAAAAATCATAATAAGTTTAAGATACATTGTATATTGGAAATAAAAAAATAATAATAATTATTATTAATACTTGCATAAACATACCTTATTTTCTATTAATTTGTAGTACCATGTTGCATTAGTAGTAAACTGATCATTTAAAATGAAAAACAAGCGCGTGACAGTCGTGTTTTTCCTAATAAAGCCATGCATTTTAAAACTTTTGCTTACAGTGGCTTGCATACTTGAAAACATTCTATTTATGAATTTGTTCCAGCCAAAACAGCAGAGAAGGAATGTAACACAAATGCAATTCAACGGATCCCTTGCAAGTGGTATACATTCTGGTCGAAATAGCTTTATTCAGTTCTGGAGAACTTCAATCAGTAAAGCTCACGAAGGGCAAATACTTGTCCATGGAAGGTATTTTGGCTGCTTGTCAAATATACTCAGCAAAATACTTTAAGGACCGCTTCTTTGTTTTCCATATATTGCATTGCAGCGTAAAACACAACGTGTTACACGTTGATTTGGAAAATATTTGAAATTTAAACGTTGGCTAGCGGTATCCACACAACAGCTAATTATAACCCATCGAAACTGTTTCAGGCGCAGAGGAAAATTACCATATTCTTGTGAGCAAACACACTTGAATTTTGTGTAACACTTGAAATCATGTTGCATGGCGTTAATCACGGACACTGGCAGTTCGTACTGAATAAAATATAATTGTTAGATCTTTTGGAAGCAGTAAAACATTCAAAGAGAGAAGGTGGGCCATATTGTACAATTTCGGGTAATCAGCCTTCATCAGTGACCCTTTACAAAACTGGCAGCGAAAGCCAGACATTCATGATTGCTGCAATTTTTAGAATTTACACAAGTCTAGTCTAAATCAAAGACTAATATTCCAAAAGAGGCCAAATATTCTAAATTCTGTTAAGATTGGTATTTTTAACAAACAATATATTTGAAATACTCCAAATATTTTCACTGATCTCAAAGGATCAAAAGAAAAATATAATCTGCACTATGGATGATGTACGGGGAGACTTTTTAGGGCCGCCACACGGCACAACACCAGCTGCAGTAATAGCAAATAAAATATAATTGTTAGATCTTTTGGAAGCAGTAAAACATTCAAAGAGAGAAGGTGGGCCATATTGTACAATTTCGGGTTATCAACCTTCATCAGTGACCCTTAAAGTTAATCAGACCTATTGTACTTTTCAGTTCAACAAATGTTTTTCGGAAAAATTCTGCATTCTGACAAAAAGAATTGATAATGCAATAGTTGCATTTGTAAAGTCTGTGAGTAAAGTTTTACTCATGATCACGAGTTCTGTATGAATCTTTGTAGCGATGATGGGGGCGTTGATTTGTATTTGGCACTGGACATTCTGTACACACAGGCGAACGCGGAGAGATATGTTAACCCCCGTCAAATCATAAGACAAATATGCAGTCAGCGTAGAATTCAATTACAGACCAAAGCAAGTTCTTTTTGTTTTATTTGTCTAACGATATCGCAATACTTTGCATGTTTTATCAATTAAGATGTAAAACAAGCATTCAACGGTCTTTATTTCCTGATCATGCTTTAAAGTTATTTTTTATTCATTTGCCAGTAATTGTATGGTGCATTCAATTATAACATTGTCCCTGCATTTTGGCACGTCCAAATAGTCAGGTGCATTTAATTATAACGCTGCATTTTGGCATGTCCGCATAGTCAGGTGCATTTGATTATAAACATGCATTTTGGCATGTCCACCAGTCTGGAAAAAAAACTCCCCATAGAGTATTGTTTTAAGCATTATCGTGGGAAAGTTTACAAAATGTCATAATTCTAAGATCATAATTATAGTATTATGTGCCCTACCACATATAATTACACTAACCAGAATTGGCTAAAATGAGATCAAATCAAGGTCACTCAGCCAATTTCTGTGTTTACAAATCAAGGACAATTTTCATTTGGCATAATTTCCTGGTTTGGTCATGCATGGAAATTGCATTACCAGTGTAGTGTTAGCATATGTAAACAGAACATGCTTACTAGTCAAAAATATCTTCTTGGAAACAGAATCATTAATTTTGTAACGGAAAGTATGGTTTTCTTGTACAGTCAGGCGGTAATGCAAGTTTTATGCATCTAAGTCTGGTAGCATTGCAAAAGCTTTGCATTAACATGAAAGATAGAATGTTTTGTTGTTGTAACAGCTGAAAGTTATTAACTATGAACACCATGCATTTAAAAGTGTGCAGTGATTCTTAATGTGTAGGTGCTATTAATAGCACAGATTATGTACAAATCTGTAAGCAATGTGTGTGTGTTTTCATGGCTCTGCCTCTTACAATCAAGGAATCATGAATGACCTACTTGTGAGGTAGCTAAAATAAAGCGGTTACACTGTACAGGGCCTGTAGTGCATGTTGTCATTTTTTACAAGTATAAAATAATTCATATATAATAAGCAGCACAACCAATTTCGGACAGTGTCAGTAAATGTGTGTCATAAAAGGAGTTACACTGAACTCGAATTAACTGCATGATTGTACTTACTTGGCCAAGGTTCGAAATTAGTTCGTCTGATTTTAGGAACAATACGGGCTTCTTTATGAGCTCCTTGCGGAGGCTCTGCACATCAGAGCTCGTCCAGTCAGTGCCCAAGAATTTTCAAGCTTTCTCACAGCTCTACTGACAGAGGACCCATTCAAAGAACGAACTGGTTTATCTTTACAATATGAAGTAGGTATTATTTCGCAACATATCCATGCGTCCACTTTAATTTTATTCGTGTCTTTAACTTACGAGGCTTGGCAAAAACTTTTCGTCGAATAGATATAATGATAAACACACACACTCAAGTCAAGCAAGAGATTTATTCTATTTAAATTATAACCCTTACATTTATATACCTTTGTTATCTCGATAAACTAACTACACACTTTGTACGTTAAAATGAAAATTGCATCAACTTTCGTGCAGACTACCATTCTAAATCGGAATTATCGAATGTACATTGTTCGTATATCATCTTTAACTTTATATTATTAATACATGCATCTGTCATTTTGAGTCATTTTTTCTTACTTCAGAACGTAAGAATGTGCAAAACTAGACCATGAGCTTATTTATTTGGAAAAACAACAACAACAACAACAAAATACTTACATATTAAATATTATCATAGAATGGCATGGATGTAAGATAAACGTAACGAAGTGGTCACTTAATTAAATATAGTTCGACCGCTAGTTTTTGTATCAGTCACAGCTAGGAATCGAACGATAGGTGCGGTATAGTATTTCCAAGAGTAAACTGTTACAAAAACCACACTATGTTTTGATATTGCCAAATCGATGGTTAATCAAAATATCACATTTACATGATATGACTGGAATCTGTTTTGATACCTTTTAAGGCATTGTTTGGCAGCGACCCTGAATACTTGGATTTGCAAGAAAGTCACCAGGGACCTAAATATCTATCTCCGTACAGCACAAAAAGTGAGTTTTTATTCAAATTCTAACATCTTGTGTTCTGCATTTTAGTGTAAAGAAAAACACGAAAAGGACCGTCGTCAGTACAACAGACACAGTCGCATCTTAATGACATAGTACAATTATTTTGTAACTGAGCGCAAAAGAAACGAATAACTTTATACCCGAGTTTCTTGTAAATATTCCATCTGAAGGCATTTTCAAAAGCACATTTTCATCGTTTACCTATACCTATAGATGTCAAAATCAGTGAAGTTCCAACATGGTTCTCGTGTGTATACGATCACTTCCTAATATTTCGCGTTTCATTCACATACTGAACTAATCTTAATTGGACCAATCAAATTAACTATTGTGTTGTAAAATTATAAGGACAATATAATTTTATTTGCTTCTAAATGATCTCATATAGCCAGCGACATGTTCAATTATCGACGATATTCTATTCTTTGTCTTATTTTATTTTATTTTTTTTTTTTTCAAAGAAAAGCGGCGGAACATAGTATTTTTTTTTTTGCTTTTTTTCCTTCCGTCCTTTTGTCATCCTGTCATTTCGAATGTCTGTCCTTCCGCCCCACTATAGTAGTGTGTACCTTGTGTGCGCAACACCCCCTACAGTTTTATTCCCATTATTTTGAAACTTTATCAATGTCTTCACCATGCTTCGAAGATGTGCATGTTATTCGAATATAATCCTTAAATTATGTTTGACACTTTTTTCCGTAATTTGAACTCGGTCATTTTGCGGGCAAGTTGACAATGTAAGTGAATGGACAGTGCGTATCGTTTTTGCTTAACTTCTCCTGCAGTTGTATACCGAGTCTTTTGAAACTTTACGGATGTCTTGATTGTGCATTGAAGATGTGCATGTGGTTTTGATGCTATCCTCAGTTTAATATTTGACAGTTTTTTTTTTTTTTTTTTTTTTTTTTTTTTTTTCGCAATTTTAACTTAGTCGTTTTTCGAGCATTTTGACAATGAAAGTGAATGGACATTTGGTACGTTATGTGCACAATTCCTCTTACACTTCAGTTTATGCCGATTCTTTACTTTACTTTACGGTGCCTAAACTATGCTTTGAAGATGTGCAAGTGGTTTGAATATATATGAGCCACCTCGTGAGAAAACCATCAATCTGCATAGGCAAAAACAAAGGCGCAAATCAGCTTCGCGGTAACCGCGAAGCTGATCAGCGCCTTTGTTGTCGCTACTCGGTTAGTACAATTCCTCTTCTTTCTAAATCCAAAATTTCAAGCTTCTAGCCTGCTTCTATGACTGCCCAGGCCGGTTTGTGTCAGACCTGTTCGGAAACCACATTGTTGGTTTTTCCACGAGGCGGCTCATATTTTTATCATTTTTAGCATTTACATGTAGAATTCAGTCGTTTTTCAGGTATTTACAATTAGACAGTGGTTTGGATATACCTTATTCTCAGATTATGTTTGCATACTAAAACAATCTAGGCGGGGGATATAATTTCTATGATTTCGCTTGTTCATATTCATTCAGTAGGAGTATTTCATTATTTCAGAAAAAACAAACAGCAAAGCTCTAGCCGTACCTAATACATCTAGAACACAAACACAGCTCTTCTACCTTCCGGTATGAACATGTTTGTCGAAAAAGATGAAAAACATCATAATACACAAATGCTTATCTCAAAACAAAATTAAAACAAAGATATCCCTTTCAAATATGTAGATATTGAATATCAACAGCATCACTCACCTACATGTAATAGAACGAACTATTTTTGCCATGAATAATCTATAAAACTTTGTTTTTAAATTACAGAATCACGCAAACCAAAATGCGTACATTCTCGCCTGTATGGATGACACTAACACGGCTACCTTTGACCTTTGGAGAGTAATTGAGGACAAGAAAATTAAAACTGTCATCAGTTTGTATGCAGATAGCATGGTAAGGCAACAACAATCATCGTAAATGCAAGTTAAGGTACTTGACGTTTAAATGCGTTTAAGAGAGTCAGTGTCGAAAAAAATGGTCCAATTCAACAGCTAATGTCATATGGAGACGGGACATCGATTTGAAGACTTATCAAAATAACTTGAGATTCCCGATAGCTAAAACACGACCCCTGTTTTATAAGGCGAATGGCTTAGCCTCTACGCCTATGATGCTTCTATAACGTATAGGTTATAACTTGAATGTTATGCGACAGTCTGCATGCGTAGTTTTAACCCAATCATGGTTGATAATTATGCTGCCTTCTTTAATTGCACGCCGGTGGGTTGGGTGTCGGACTCTATGATGGCCCCGACTTAAAGTTATTCATTTTAGTTGGTTGGGGTCGGAGCTTTTTGTCTCTTGCTTGGCTCACCGGGGTCCAAATGGTGTTTTTCTTTTGCTCCGGAGTTTGTATTTTAAGTTATTCGGCGCCCAGGGATCTCCATCGTAGGGCAGCTTACTCAATCTGTGCGTCTTGTTTTTTTTATTCATCATGATTTTTATCATCATTTATTGGTTTGTTCTTGATGATTCATTGACTAGTTAGAGATTCACCACGGGGACCGAAGAACTAACTACAGTGTAAATGTTATGAATCACTGCAGAAACTGAGAATGAGGTTATGGCCATGTAAAATGGGTTTAAGCCCGTCAGTAATTGTGTGTTACTGATCGTTCCAAGGATATACTTCTGTTGTGGTTCTTCTTGTTTTATGTCTTGGTGTTTAAATTTTTGTGCTGTTGGCGCCTTATGTATGTTTTCATATTTTTAGTTAAGTTTAGGAAGTTTTTTCCCACCTCGGTTCTTGGTGTGGGAATCTTTTTCTGATTGCGCCTTTTCCTGATCTTTGCCTGCTTGTACATTTTGCTTGCTACACATTGTAGTTTCAGTTTTCAAAATCCATGTGAATGACAGATTATACCTACACCAATTGAAGTCCGGTCAAAAAAGCTATAAAAGTGACATTAGACGTCGTTTTCGTACTAATGAGGTAGGATTGACTAACCGGAAATATTCATTTGATTCTCACAGGCTTATTTCATTTTCAATGATTATGGTTACAGCACTTTTCGATCGATGATTCAACTCCCGATATCAAGTCTTATTCTGTGCGTTCTTTGGACACTCAGCAGGAAGTCGGATATATCATAAACACATACGCCTACAAACGACAGGAGGAGGTTCGCATAATTATCTCTCCTTTTTGCAAGACTTATTTTTTTTAGAATTAAGATTCAAACAAAAATATATTCTCCAACTATTTGATTTAATTCTGATTTCTTAACACAAATATCGTAGTTTCATCGTTAACAATACCGTGTCATTTTTGCTTTTCAAATCAAGACTCTACAAGTGCAATTATACTGTAAATTTTATTTTCAAAGTCAACGGATTTTGTTGATACTTTATGAAATAAATGTCACAATTCATTAAAGAAAACAGTGCTAGCCATCCCTTTAATCCAAAATCTCTGAAACGGAAAAAGTAAGGAATGATTAAGAATAATCGCAATCAGGACTCTATGTTGCATTTATATTTACTGGGCTACGCTTTCACAGATTGACGCAGATGTGAAGACTGTAAAACGTGTTCACTTCCTTGAATGGAAAAGGGAACATGATCTTCTTCAAAATGTTACATCTGTCGTAGCATTTATCCGCGCCATTCATAAGTGCCAGCCAGAAATAACCGAAGAAAGTCCTGTTCTACTGATAAACAGGTAGATACCTACATAACAGTCTAGATGAAGTAAAACAAAGCTTAAATGATGAGCCTTGTCCTTTTTATGTTTTGTTTTAAATAATTCTTTTAAAAGCACATTTTGTAACCGTTACAGTCACATATAAGTTTTCAACAGACTTAAGTTCTGTTTCAAAATAGGATTGTATTCTTAGACTATCAAAGGGCAACTCTAATTAGAATATTTTTCCGTGAGCCATAATAGTGTATACACTGTTCATTTGATATCACTTGAATAAACTAAATATAAATTAACCTATGACCTTGCTGAAACTAATGCACGGGTCATAGTCAGGGATATGTATTGCTTTAAATTAAATGAATCTTGCTCATTAATTAGTCTTTCCTCATTTTAATATGAAACAAAAGATCTTTCATTCAAAGTTTGGTTCAACTTCTTAAAGGTCCCATATGAACACGCTCAGTGCGTTCTATATGGTATTGTGTGAGTGTCAACGCGTGCGACTAACAGGAGAGGTGAACATAATAGAGACCACACTACGACTAACCGAAAGAAATGCTAATCTTACACCAAGCTTTGTAAGTGTATGAATTATTTTAATAATCATCAGCTCATACTTAACCACTTAAATATACACATGGAAATAAGTTAGGGAACACCTGTAATAATGTGACCACCAACTTTAGACTGTGAATATCTTTCTTTTTAAAAATTATGAAACTTTTTTGATAAGTTGTCAAAATCTGTAGTATCCAAAGTTGCTTCTATGTGAAAATTGTTAGCATCAAACAAGAACTGCGGCGGGGAACGGCCATCTTTTATTCAGAAAATGTTTGCTAAATTTAAGAAACGCACTGCTAGTCTTTGCGATAACTTCATTATTTGAACTCACATTGTCGTAATGTTTCGTAAGCATAAAGCTGAGACATTGCTTGTTGAACTTTGATCATAAATTCTTTATTTTCTGACCGACTGTTTGGCGGTAGGTCCATAGTTTTCCGGGGGTAGGTTTCATATGATCACGTTTTGTTCTTTGGGTATACATTTTGCAGGTTGTAAATGTTAGGCCAGATATTCGATATGACCCTTTAGAAATCTTAACATGCGCGTTCTGGTTATAGTGTTCTAGCGAAATTATTCTTTTACGGCTTTATTTGCAAAATTTCCAAGAAGTTTGCTTTCCATAGAAATCAATGCAAACTGAAGATTTTGTATGATTAGTTGGTTTTGAGATTAAGCATGAAGTTTTAGGTCCGAAGTCGTGTATTCATTCAGAACGATCAGATTCAACATTTTATTCCTGTTTTGCCTTCAAAAAAATGAGTTTTGCAGAGTGCAGAAGCAAAAAGGCAAAGTTGTATTCAGTAAAAGTGGAGTTTTTCACATATGGCGTATTGTATCCTCCGTAGCACAAAGACAAAATGTTGTGACGTGACGCGCAAAGTTCGTACAAATTTTAAAATAATGATTGCTCTATCAGTAAAAACGCAATAACAAACTCAGTTTCGGCTCAATATCTATGTTTTATATATCAAAATAATCCGCTTCGTATGAACAATTGCATCACAACAATCGTGCATGTTTTTTTATTGCGCAAATTATAACAAGATACAAATAAAATGCGTTTTTACGCCAAAATAGCGTGTCACGCGTAACAAAATCGCATTGCTAAAAAGGTTAGAAAACGTATATCTCTAAAGTTTTTTAACCAAATCCCATCAAAATACGGCGGGATAATGACAATACATGTAGATATAAATGACATTATTCTAGTTAACTTCGGACCGCATTTCCATTTTTGGCAGTTAAAAAACAGTCGGTGCCAAAAGTGTCACGCTTTGGGGAAAATAAATAAAATAAACGGTTGTTACACAAATTTAACGAGTAAGACAATTTTTATACCAAATAAATGCTCATATAAAGCTGATTGAAATGTATGCAGAAATATTTATAGTACTTTGAAAAGTTCACTCTAATAAATCTTTACTTTTGGCTGAAAAAATGTCACACATGCGATTTTTGCGTTGTTTTTGAGTGGGTTATCTTCCTTCTTGTAAGATAAAGACATTTTAATGCAATAAAACAAGACATACGATACTCTTACTAAAATGCTCATGTTCTAAGCTTTAAAATCATGTTATTTTCATAATGATTGCCATGCGACAAATAATGCTATATTTATAAATTATTTAACAAGATTGAAATTTTGTCACACCTGACGTAAACGCATGTTAATGTACGTCACAGAACGCCATGATACCGTACTTTTATTGGAACACACATTTCAGCTTCTTAAAATAGAACTGCGCAGTGGAGAAAGAAAAAATAGTTTAGGAGGATCACTTGAAAAAAAAGAAGAAATATTAAAACTCTCGAAAGTACAAACTTGCAAACGAACAATCAAATAACCTGAAACCTACATGCATCGCTCAGCGCAAAATAAATCAAATTGAACGTCAAGGTTGTGTTACACAAATTTGTACGAACATCGCGCGTCACGTCTGTGAATTTCCATTAATTGGTCTGTAGCTAGGCCAAAGTATGAAATATATGTGATTAAAATTTCAGTATCGCCAGACGAAAGAAAAATGCATTTTTTTTCAAACTTTCCCCAGGGGCTAAAAGTGTTCCCTAACTTATTCCTTAGTGTATACATAAATTTATAAAATATAAATGTATTCCATTTATGTATTTGTGGAACAAAAATACCCCAGCAATTTCTTTAATAACGAGACCGCATCGGTTTGAAGAGAATTAATTGTAATTCTATCTGCCGCTTATGCTCCACACGATGTGTGTTTTGATAACTATTGATATGAGTAAGAAATATAATTTTGCATTAAAATGTGTACTGCTTCTTAACTTACACCAGATTTAATTTTGGTATATTTTCTCTATGTATAAACACAACGAAAAAGATGAATTCGACACAATCACTAAAGGAATCACGATGAACGAAGTACTGGACAAGATATTAAATCATTCAATAGTTTAAAAATTTTAAGTAACTATACGTGTATTTCAGGAGGCGTACCAGTTCTGTCACTCAGTGATAATGGACATGATGAGTGACAACGACAACTATGTAAACTTAGGAATTTCATAAGTTCGAAGCCTAACTTAATGTCAGTTTATTCTGTGTTTCTAATATTGTGAGACTGATATTTATAGCATACGCGCATGTACATGTACAAACAAACAGATTAGGAGTGAAAGAATTATAACATACAGGAAATCATTGTACGTTATACATGTATATTAAACTTCCGTTTTTCGTTGTTTAATATGCCAGCTGAACCTTTACATATGTAACTTGAACCTTGTTATATTAGCTCACTTGAGCCGAAGGCTCATTGGGAGCTTATAGGATGGTACTAGAGCCAGCGTCCGTGCGTCTTTGTGTGCGTTCACATTTTTAAATTTTATATGACGCATTTTTAGGAAGGGGTACCAATGGGTATATAAATAATTCAGCTTACATGACGAAGATGGCCGCCATGCCCATATATGGTAAAAACATTAAAAGTTCTTTTTCTCTGGAACCAACGGACCGATTTCAACGAACTTTGGTATGACGTATGGTAAAATGACTCAAGTACTACAATGAATCATGACACTGTGATGATATTGACATATTGTAAAGCTAGGTTAACATAGGTTGCCAATGCATTTGAATGAAAACTGTTCAAATGTCATTTAAAGTTAAAATCTTCCAGAAAATTGGCAGTATGACTAAATAGTAATGTTTCGGAAGAAACTGGTCCCCAGGGACTTATTTGCCCCCCGCCCAGGGCAAACTACATTACATTACAAAAATATTCAAACATCTCCTCCTCTGAAACCACTCGGCCAAAAAGAACCATCTATAGGAAGGGGTAATCAATATGTATATATATTATACAGGTCACATGACCAAAAAAGGGCGCCATGCCAATATACGGTAAAACCTTTAAAAAATATTCTACTCTATAACCGTTGAACTCATTGCAACAATACCTGGCATATAGCATAGATGACTATAGTACTACAATGTATATATAAATCATGATCCTGTGATGACCTTGACCTATGGTTTGAACGGGATAAACTGTTAAAATGTCATTTAAAGGAAAACGTTGCAGAAATAGAAAATAGTTAGTTATTTATAACTGACCGTTCCAAGGCGTTTCTACTGTTGTGGTACACACTTATCTAAGTTATTCCAATTACGAGTTTCATGTTGCATGGCTTTGTGGCCACCCGAGTATAATTTGGCTGTTCACTTCACTGGGTGCTTCCTTGGTCCCGATATAGCAAGGTTTTGTTTGACTTTTTGGTACCGGATTTTTTTCTACTACGTTAACAGATTTAATCTCCACAAAACAGAGTCGGCAATAACATTAATTTCTCAATTCATATCACTTCTTAATAAATCAACTAAAAACTTATAATAAAATTGCATTTAAAGCACTATTTTAGGACTTGAAATTCTTTCAATGACGTCATAAATGAGAATCATATCAAATCATTGACCAAATTCTAGGAATTATTGTAGAAAAAAATCCGATACCAGAATCAAACAAAACCAAATCCTTTCTGGACCTATAGTAAAAGTCAAACAAAACCTTTTTATATCGGGACGAAGGAAGCACCCAGTGCACTTAGCCCTCTGCATTTTACTTGTTCTGTCCAAGCTAGCACTGTGACCATCTAATACCTTCAATAGCTGCTCACCCTGCTTTCCGTTATTCATGTTAAACGTTGGTATCTATGTTTAGTATTTTCTTAATACGATTTTTCTTATTTCTTGTATATCACTGAACCACTGCAGAAGCTGAGGATAAGGTTATGGCCATGTAAAACCGGTTTAAGCCCGCCAGTAACTTTGTGTTACTGATCGTTCCAAGGCGATACTTCTGTGGTGGTTCTTTTTGTTTTATGTCTTGGTGTTTAAATTTTATTGTGCTGTTGCCGCCTTATGTATGTTTTCATATTTTTAGTTAAGTTAAAGTAACTGAGTGGCCACCTATTGGGAAAATAGCTGCTCATTCGGCTTACGATATGTTTCATGGTATAAGTACCTGATTGTTAGTTTGTTTTTTCCCACGTCGGTTTTTGGAGTGGGAATCTTTTTCTGATTGCGCCTTCTCTTGATCTTTGTCTACTTGTACCTTTTCATCTGCCCCAACCCCAGTGCAATATGTATACATTTCCATGTATATTACCATGGTAATTTTCATACAGGAATCAAAGCTAAATTTCATATGAAGCATCTATAGGAAAAAGAAGGGAAATGACATAAAACTCTAAAATACATATTAAGATCCGGGTCACATTAACCAAGATGTCCGCCATGCCCATATATTGTAAAAAAAAAAAAAAAAAAAAAAAAAAAAAAAAAAAAAAAAAAAAAAAAAAAACTACTTTTCTTTTGTCCAGTGGCTGTACATGCTGACTCTCAGGTGAGCATCGTTCTTGTTATATATACTTGAAACCTGGAATAAACATTATAATTCATGATCACTGGTCGATTGATATGATGATATAGTGTTTAAACGGTCTTATGCTGCTTAAGCACGGTGTTTCTTTCAAGAGAAGACAATAGCCCAACTAGTAGTCTAAGATTGACTTCTATGGAAACGAGGGTGACCCAAGGAGAAATGCGAACTCGTGCGTAATTTCCTTTACCACTGCCATTTATAAGGTAGTTTACATCAGAATTATGATGCACTGTGGATTCTTCCAGATCCGATTACTGTTTTGACTGAATCACATAGCAACCCTCGTTGCCTAGCAACAAGAGAATGCAAGGAAAACGACCTTGGTCACGGTTAAGTGTCATATGCAAAGCACAATTACGTCTATAATCGCTTTATTCCAATGTACAATTAACCCCTTTCATAGATTTACTGTAATACCTTAATGAGTTTAACGCAGCGCAAATTATTGAGGTTTGGCTTTCTGTACCCACTAGAATTTGAGTCAATTTTGATCTCTCTAAATTTCCCTTGTACTTTACCAAAAAGGTTAAACTCCATACAATATTTATTGTTTTGAAAATATTTTTTTCGCTGTGATAGGCTACGGGCATAAAGGTCGATATTTACATCCTTATCGGCGTCAAATGTACGCGTGAACGATGGGTATTTGTCGCACTTGTGATATTTTTGTCAGATGCCGTTGCTAGGCAACATAGAATAGTCCATGCTGATCTTTGCATTTCGTTTTCTCTATTATTTCCAAACGTAAGGTATATATAACACAACGAATATGATTTGTGTGTATATAAATGCCAATTAAAATAAATTGGAGCACAAACAAAAATGACGTTTTCAGTCAAGTTCGCATTCATGTCGACTTCGGGTCGACAAATCAAATTATCCTTAAATCTCAAATCGCCATCCAAACTTCATGATATTACACCTTATTACTGCACAAATATATACACACGTGTAAACATGCCAAATTATTCAAATGTATCTGCATTGGTTACTTAAATATAGTAGTGTTGGCATTACTTCTTGGATCACCCACGTAGTCAACGTTAATGTTTATGACAAGGTATTAGGCTTTATATATGCACACTAATATAGAATCTTTATGTTTTACTATTTTCTGTATATTATTATATGTATCTACTTATTTTTGTAAATTAGTTTAGCTATATATCCACGAGTATGTCAAAGACAGAAATTTCGCAAACGTGTACTAAAGGACTTTGATAACGCCTCACTATACCTCGGTTATCATTTTGCTTAAAACTGGTTGAAATTAATCTGAAATATAAAATACAAATAATAGTGTGTATCTTAAGATGATAAACAGTATTTATTCATAAAGATATAATTATAAAACATTTATTCATAAAGATTTGTTTGCCAAATTGTTTGCTTATTCTGTTTTCTTGATACGTAACTTTTTATTATTTTGCCAAAATAACTTAGGGAGGCTACACAAAAGGCATTGTGTAAAAACAAACCATCTCCAGTGGTAGCGTACAATCTTAAACACAGGAAAAACAATAAAATTGAGACCTTCGTTCAAGGTTGCGCTGATATCAAGTTTAAATTAATAAAAATACACATACATACGATTACGTACAGCTCCATAAGTTATGGTTATTTTTCACAAGTCCGTGTTTATTTATTGTGTTTGAAAACTTTCGAATTCGTTTTACACGCAAAAATTAAACTTTCTTCATTAAACGTTAAAGTGACGTAATTACTACAGTGTCAGTGCAATTGAAAGACAATTAAGATCATTTGCTTGGCTTTTGTTATTGCTTTCCAGAAATCGTGTTGGGCCTGATAAATATTTTTCGTCCTCATAGTTATATTGTTGGAGTTTAGGTAACATTTGAAATCATAGTGCATGACGTAAATCATTGGCGTTGACGTTTCGGTTTTGGTATGAAGCAGACTGACTGTGCTTTTCTGTTTGAAAATATTTTTGCCGAAATATCCTGTATTCTACACTCAGTGGCCATAAATGAGTTCCCAACGTCATGAAATTTTGACAAAGTCTTGGAAGGAAGGGGTGTACATTTCCTGGTAAAAACATCAAATTGTAACAGAAATCTTATCTTTTGACTTCAGAATTTGTTTATGTAGCCCTTTGCCTTCCTTACAGCCGAAATTCTAGTAGGTAGAGTCTGGTAAAGTCCCTGTATATAGTCAGGAGAAAGAGAGCTCCAAATTTCGTTCACGACTCTCACTAGGTCAGTCTGGGTTTTGATTTCATGCAATATTTTCTCTAGGTCAAGTTTGAGTTTAAGGTCTGGGCTTTGTGGGGGCCATTCCAGTGTTTCGATATTGTTTTGGGTTTTCCAGTTATTTGATGCTCTAGACACATGGCATGGTGCATTGTCCTCCATAAAAAGCCATGGCTGATTACCAAAGTGTTTAGCAACTACAGGCCATAAATGAGTATCCGGGGTGTTAATATATTTATTGCTGTCCATTGTCCCATCAACTGTTACAAGGGTACCTTTTCCATTATAACACAGACAGCCCCAACACATAACGCTCATTACAGATTTTCGCTCAATATCGCCATATTGGCCAACACACTGGGGTTGGTATTTTTCTTCTGGTTTTCTCCAAGCATACATTTTCTTGTTCTTACCAATCACAACGTTTGTTTCATCACTGAATATCACATTTTTCCAGTTTTCTTCAATAGTCCATCGGAATTTCTCCCTACAAAACTGCATTCTCTTCACCCTATTCACTTTTGACACAGTCGTTACCTTAGAAACTCGCCTTCGTTGGAATCCCTCATCAAACAATCTCCTTCATACAGTTCTGGATGATAAATTCTGATTATGTAGCTCATTATGTCTGGCAGTCAAATCATTTAGGGTCTGTCTTCTATTCTGTTTAACCAAATGAAAAAGCTGCCTATCGGTCCTTGGAACCGTCTTTTTCTCCCTTCCACTTCAACGTTGATTTTCAGTATCACCGGTACATTTTCGACGTTGAAAAAATTTTGAAATTGTTCTACTATTTATTTTAAGAATTTCACTGATTTGTCCGTGACTGTAACCTTGTTTTTCTAAGTCTACGATGAGCGATTTGATGTCTGGTGTCAGTTCTTTACCGTGAGGAGCCATTTCGTATTACGCGCCGGTATTCTGTTTACGGAAGTCGCCATGGTGACACGTGGTGTCAGGTTACTTTGGATACCCTAATGATTTACCCAGGTAAATTTCGATCGATAACTCCTCGTGACTCGGGTCAAATTTGAATTCAAAGTATGTACTTCTTGAAAGAGGTGTTCGCCATTTTGATTTCGGGAACTCTTTTATGGCCGCTGAGTGTATAAGAAATAATCATCATTGCGGCCAATATATAGTAAGGCGTTTTCAAAGTCCTATGGTATATAAATACCTGGTCCAGCTTATTGAAACAAATAGACTAAACGTCAAAAGAAAATACACCAATTTAGTTTGCGAATATTTTTCGTCATTTTAATCAGTTTGACTTCAAAGTTTGCAAAGCATGTTCTCACCTATAACGCTATAAAATAAGGTTGGTGAATTAAACTTTAAAATGCGTAATAGCTATTTACTCTGGCTACATGATGAATGTTGAGATTGTGTGGAACCTGTCCAACAAGACAGCATTAAGCTATACATTATATAACCAGCGCATAGTTTTCATCTGTTCCGACCTCACTAAAACTTATCTTACATTATAAGGTGGTGACACGATTGGAGATTCGTGTTGTGGATTCATATTTAGTTCTTCAATGAATGTTTTGTTGTTTTTTTTTGTAATGCCACCCACATTGGAAGGTTAAAGCTGAAATACCACATGTAGTAGCATATGCAACAAATATTTCCTAAACGGTTTTACTGACTACCAAATGAGTAAATTTGCTATTTCTAAATAATTCCCTACCTGTAAAACTGAAAATCTAAAACAATTCGTTTACATTATTTACACATTGCTATTTTGTAACGGACAAAGACAACACCATTGTTTGGGGCATTTTTTTCATTTCATCAAGTTAAATATATTGTCTCAATATACTTGTTACATGTATGTTATACTTGATGTTAGTATTTTTGAAACAGAATATGTACGTGGAGATATCCAGAAGTTCGTTGACAAGTTATGCAATAAGATTTACACATATCAATAGGATTCATTTGGAAATTCATATGCATCTTATATGTTACCCCTCTGAAAATACCCGATTTTGATCGAACTATTCAAAGAAATGAGTAACTGGCATGTAACTGTTTGATGCTATGTTCGTCGAAGTGCCGCACGTCAAAAATCAAATATTGTGGCCACGTCAGATTTCTTAAAGTACGCAATTCTTGCGCAAAATTTGCCTCTATATGATGCTCGAGACATGGATTTGTCAGTTTCAGTGCACTGGCTTGTTGTCCCGATGCGAGAAGAAAAGTCTTACTACCAAAACCATTAACTCACTTTCTGTTTATTTCTAAACGACAGAGAACCTATATTAATGTATCTGTAACACTCGTGTATGGATTGGATGGACAACTAACCACTCAGTTTTCTCAATTTAGAACATTCAAACTAACAGATCGAAAATAAAATTGTAAAAAATGTTTTGACTGATAAAATGTAGAAACTGAATTTGCATCTTTTGTCGAATGAGACACACGCCGTAAGTGCAAAACACCGCTGGGTACTCATTAAAAAAATTCTAACGTCGCGACGTCCTTTCACAATTTGTCGTGCGGCACATCGTCGAATATGGCATTAATGAACTGCGCGTAATCAGCTCATTACTTTGTACTTTTCAATGAAATTTTGAACACGTTTTAGATTGATATCAGAATGATTACTATGTATAAAAATTCAGATAAATCTACTTACTTTCGTAAACTTTACTAATTTTGTCTTCGAACTTCTGTATAATTATCTTCTCGTAGTCATTTTGCACATAGAAATGTCTTTCATCGTTTTATGTCTCGTTCATGTATGTATTCTACCTATATATACGAGGGGTGATCGGAAAGTACGTATAAAAATGTTGTCATTTCTTTATCTTTTGTTATTTCCGGATGAAATTTCATCAAATAATGCAGCAATGTATATGCAGTTATTCCATTGAAATAACACATGCATAATACGCACACGTGCGTTGCAGCTGTCGTTGTGGAAACACCGCCTAACGTTATGCGGCGCAACGTAACGTCGAAGTTTTATTTCAAAATACTTCTTAGTTCAAAGTATTGTAACACCCGTTTTCATTGCGTATGCCCACATTTTATTTAATACTCATTAACTGCAACGTACACGTCTTATGTTTGTAAAGTTACGAGGCTGTTCATCGAATGGATTTGTCTGTAGAGTTTTGCAAATACCGACTGTGTCAAATAGACAAACTTGTTAAGATTTTCGAAAATGTTGCATTTTCGGGAGGTCATTTTTTTAACTAAAGGATATATTTACTGCACACTCGAAACATATATATTCTTGGCATTGTCTCTACTAGTTATAGTTTATGCCAGTATTTTATCATTCCGTTAAACATCGGCCAGAAAACAAGGTATTGAATTCAAGTTTACAAAAGGAAATCGACGTTCTGGAATATTTTACGCTTACCTGCTGAATTCAATTTCACCGTATTAGATAAAGCATCAGAATGCCATATGTTTTCGAACAAGTTGGCTGCTTTTAAAAAAGCCACCAATGAGCTGGACATGGCAAATAGCAAACTTTTACGCACATACACAGTCAATTGCACATGACCAAATGGATGTGGATAGGGCCAAATGATTTTAACTTGAGCAGGGACAAATGACAACGGGCAAAATGAAAACTGTTCACGTTGATCGAGCCAAATGAAAATTATTCATGTAGACAGGAGCAAACATAAAGTGACCATGGATTGCTCATGTGGACAGGTCAAATGAAATTTGTTCGTGTGAACCTGGCAGAATGAAACATTTCCATATGAACAGGCCAAATGGGAAGTGTTAAAAAATGTTGATGTGGACAGGGTCATCTAAAATGAGGTAGGATAGCCTTCCCACTCTAGTTTCCAAAAAATATAACTACAGGGTTACTAAACTAACTCCACTATAGCTTGCTTTCTTGGCAGCAAGCCAACAACTAAACCTAAACATAATGACCTCTTGAAATGGTTTCAGAAGCAATCTATTTTAAGTCATGACTGATCACAGTTGCATTGCAAATGTTAGTCAATTTTAGCAATGAATAATGACTTCCAGTCACATGACCCTCCGTGAGCATCTTCAATTGTGGGCCTATTTAGTGGCTGGACCGTCATCGGCCCAGCCAAAAATGGTCAATTAATGTTAGAAAATTATTTTACATTAAAAGGTAAAATGTCGACCAACCCCCCAAATACACTAACAAAGTCAACCCAGGGGTACAGGTGCGCCGGGTCACGTGAAGTGACGTCATTACGATTCTCATGCATGAACGTCTGACGTCATTGTTTTAAAATGACAATGGCATTTTATTACAAAAGGATCAATGTTCATTCGTACAAAATTTCACATCAATCGGTTGACGTAAACATATTTTACAGCATTTTTATACGTACTTTCCGATCACCTCTCGTACAGAAATCAAAAATCTTGCACCACCCTGTTTTTGTTATTGTTAATGATTAAGTAGAACTTTTTTTATTTCTAACATTATTTTTGGTCAATTCCAATAACGCATTTTTGACTTCACAGAAAAGCAACAATCTTTTTTTAATTTTTAGGGAATTTGCAGTTTTTACAAAATTTTGAAAAATGGCTTTTTCGAAAAATTAACCGGTGGTTTTGAAAATTTCCTTTGAACAGCAAAGAAAACAAACACAAATGCATTCTTATTCTGTGGCAAGTAAGCGCATACCCAATTTGACTTTTGAAAAGTTTCATAAACATAAGTCATATCCGTTTGCTGTACTTCAATGCAAGAATTTTTAATTTTGATTTTACAGCTACCATTTTCTTATTTCTTTAATTTTATGTCTCATTGTAATGAGTGAAGATAGAACAACTAGTCCAAAACAATATATTTATAGGAACAAAGCAAATTGTCCCAGGAAAGCAGCGTAAAATTATTGCTTTATGTGGTGCGCTTTGCCTTTGTTGTAAAACTGTACCAATTAAAGCACTATCTTTACGCTGCGTTGCTGAGACTGTTTGTTTGGTCCCCCAAAAATGATTGTTTTGAGCAAGTTGTTCAATCTCAAAACAGTACAATGGCACAGAAAAAAAACAACAGAAATTATTAAATGGTAGTTGTAAAATCAAAATTAAAAATTCCTGCATGCAAACCGGAAGTACAGCAAACGGATATGATTTCTGATCATGAAATTTGTCAAAAGAGTCACATCGGGTATGTGCTTATTTGCCATAGCCTAAGAATGCATTTTTGTTTGTTTTCTTTACTGTTTAAAGGAAATTTTTAAAACCACCTGTTAATTTTCCGAAAATGCCTTGTAAAAAACTCCAAATTCCCTAAAATTCAAGATGTTTTATTGCTTTTCAGCTGCTGTCATGATGTAGATCACATGTACAATGAAAATTCATTGAACATTTTCATTGATAATCAATTTTTCCCAAGAATTACAATTTTACACTGTTTGCCCTAACAATTTTGCATTGCCTTCCACATTATTGAATTTACTGCAGAGTCAAAGAATTGATATATGAATTAAGTTTAAACCAAAAATTATGTTAGTAACAAAAATAGTTCACTACATGTTTAAAATAACAAAAATCAGGGTGGTGCAAGATTTTTGGTTTTCAGCGTATACAATCTTCAAGGTGTATACTGTAATACACATAATGATTGATTTAAGTCATTAGTTTTCTACTATATTTTTGCTACATTCCTATTTACATTTCCATTTTGTATTGAATAAAAGCAACACCATTGTTTTGCGGCATTTAATTATTTCATCAAATTCATTTATTATATTATTCCAATATACGTATTTGTTACAGACTGATCTGTTCTTTCCTTGTCACGTATAAACAAGAACTCACGACGCTCTGAGATCCCGACTGATGTTCAATTGCAATTTGGGGCTACCTACCATATTCCGTCGACAGCTCGCCTGTATTACGTCATGACGAACATTATTCACCAACATGACACATGTAGGCATGTACCACCCGTTATCGAACCCGCATCACCCGCATCGTTAAGCAAATTCGCTATCCATAATGGATAATCCATCCGACTACCATAAACAAACGACTGAAGAGAGTGAAAATGGCGGGAAAATTAATGTATTCCCGTTTTTATATCCCATGTTGAAAACACCTGGCATCGTCCAATCTCATTGATTTAGAAGTATACATCGTACGTGGTGACAAATATCAAGGGTGAAGGAAATTAATCAGGGTGAGTGAACTTAACACATTAGGCACAAAATAGTCCCCGACCTCGTCACAGTATTTCCATGTCACCAGCTTGACATGGAAAATTGTCATGGGACCTCGGTGTATAGCCTCATCCAAAAGCATAGAGAATAAAAATAAAACTGAGATCCTTTAAGAGCAGTGAGCATATTAATGAGAAAAGGGTCGGGCCATACCATGGTTTCGGCTACTAAAGCCTCTTCAGTGACCCTTTAGATTTGGCAAAATGGAGCCAAAGAGAATTACTGAATTTTACAACTTTCAACGGGATAGTCGATACAAAGACTAGTATTATCCAAACAGAGCCAAATAAATAAAACTTTGGTTAGAAAATTAATCTAAACCGCTGATGAATTTCTGATTTCTCAGAATATCCCCCCCCCCCCCGATCTCAAAGGACCAAAAGGAAAATATAATCTGCACTATCGATGATGTACGGGGAGACTTTTTAGGGCCGCCACACGGCACAACACCAGCTGCAGTAATAGCAAATAAAAATAAAACTGAGATCCTTTAAGAGCAGTGAGCATATTAATGAGAAAAGGGGTGGGCCATACCATGGTTTCGGCTACTAAAGCCTTTTCAGTGACCCTTTAGATTTGGCAAAATGGAGCCAAAGAGAATTACTGAATTTTACAACCAACTTTCAACGGGATAGTCGATACAAAGACTAGTATTATCCAAACAGAGCCAAATAAATAAAACTTTGGTTAGAAAATTAATCTAAACCGCTGATGAATTTCTGATTTCTCAGAATATCCCCCCCCCCGATCTCAAAGGACCAAAAGGAAAATATAATCTGCACTATCGATGATGTACGGGGAGACTTTTTAGGGCCGCCACACGGCACAACACCAGCTGCAGTAATAGCAAATAAAAATAAAACTGATATCCTTTAAGAGCAGTGAGCATATTAATGAGAAAAGGGGTGGGCCATACCATGGTTTCGGCTACTAAAGCCTCTTCAGTGACCCTTTAGATTTGGCAAAATGGAGCCAAAGAGAATTACTGAATTTTACAACTTTCAACGGGATAGTCGATACAAAGACTAGTATTATCCAAACAGAGCCAAATAAATAAATCTTTGGTTAGAAAATTAATCTAAACCGCTGATGAATTTCTGATTTCTCAGAATATCCCCCCGATCTCAAAGGACCAAAAGGAAAATATAATCTGCACTATGGATGATGTACGGGGATACTTTTTAGGGCCGCCACACGGCATAACACCAGCTGCAGTAATAGCAAATAAAAATAAAACTGAGATCCTTTAAGAGTCAGAGAAGCCCGAGCTCGAATCCATGACCCTAGTTGTACAAGGCAAATGGCTTAATCACTGCAACACAGATGTCCCTAGATTTAAAACGTATATGGGAAACGTACATGTATGTTGAGAGAACTTGTGGCCCGACCCCATTAGCGTAATAAATTTAACAACTTTTAAGATGTAATATTGCCGCCACATAGCGTGAATAATTTGAGATTCAAGTGTGTGTGTCTTCACTACTAACGTTTACAGGAAGTGGTTGCTCTGTCGGTCATGCCTGAACATGTTTACTGAAACTGAACAAAGACGGAGAAAGTGATGCAATTCGAATTTCTTGTAAAATACCAGGCTGTCTAAAACGTATAGCATTCAAATTCATTTGGAGTATGAGAATAATGATCAGAAGGTCGTGGTTTCGAACCCCACTAGCAAAAGTAACTTTCGTTACTCACTACACCTAGTTTAGAATATATTTTTTTTTAACTTTCAGTAATTCCTTGGAAATTATACTTTATTTTTTCTCGAAAAAGAAAAAAAAACAGTTTAATACCGGTTGGCCAAGCAGGAGACAAGAAGCTCCAGCCCCAACCAACTAAAATTAATAGTCTTAAGTAGGCGCCATCACAGATTCTGACGCCAGACCAACCGGCGTGTAATTAAAGAAGAAAGCGATGGTAAACACCAATTTCAAAATTACGACGACCAACTGTTTACATGTTTATAAACATGTAAAATGATTCATTGAGACGCATGACTATTAGGCTTGGGCAGCATTAGTTAGCGAAGTATTTTTTTAAGTCAGTTTTACGTCCCTTTCAATATTATTTCAGCTCATATGAGACGGGCAAACTAGTAGGTGGGCGAAAACGGGAGAACCCCGAGAAAAAACACCTGGTACACCCGCAAGCAGAACTTGGCTTGTCTCGGCCAGTGCGGCGCTCGAACCAACACCAGACACAGCGGGCCGCTTAGCGAAGTAATGCATTGTCATAAGCAATACTTCTGATTTAATACGTTTAATTAGCATTGCAATTAGCTAGTTTCTTAAAAACAAAGCACTGTATTGGCATTTTTAAACAAGACATTGCAATGGCGATGACATTATTTTTTCAGGTTATTTTGAAAATACAACTGAGACAGTTCAACGCTAGAATGTACATGTATCTTCATTGAACGTTTAATCAATACCATGTATTATTTCTGAGATTTTCAGCCAGTTCTGACAAAACACAGTGATGCTAGCAAGGTATATCACTTTTGTATTTAGGAATTAAAGATTTATTCCTATTAACATGCTTGCAGGAAATTAGGAGGCGATGATCAGCTGCTTTTAGTTTATATTTGAAAACTGTAGGTTTTCTTATGTCACAGCTCGCTTTACTTGTAAAATTTCGCTGTTACGCTTCTTACTTTTAAAATTAATGTCAAAATGAAATTCGATATGACTTTCGAGCTTCCTGTTAGGTATTTTCAGCAGTGGCTACATTTACTCCTGTCGTTTTCGTCTTTATCAGTTTTTGTCGATTCTGGTACTTCAAAGTTATTTAATGCGTTCATGATAAAATAATCAACTCAGTACAGTATAGTTGGGGAACCAAGGAGAGATTTTGGCTAACCCTTGCACCCGAAAATAATATGGCTGAATTTTATATGGTTGAAAAGGTTATTATATGGGGTATCTGAAACCACTGTATAGAAATCACGATCGATTTGCATAACAACACAGCAGGCGTTTTTCTACGGTGGCCCATTAAGTACTTGTGAAAAATAAGATTGATAAACTATCGAATAACTTCCACCAGAATTAAGTAAATTGGCCAAGATTCGGCAGATATAATGACTAACATCTGTATCAGCATTCGTATCAAGGATGCTCCTTTGCATGCAGTGGTTGTCGTTTCATAGACATTTCATTGATCGAACCCCAATTTTGCCATTTTACCTTTACAATTATTTGCCTCTGAGTCCATCTAAAATGCATTTATTGCCCCAAAGCGCATTTTATGTTTATTTCTAAATATGTATTAGTCAGTTATAGCAAAACGAATTCAGATTGATACGTCTTTGATGTTTTCCCACAAAAATGCTCAAAAAGACACTTTTTAACATAATTTTTGTGTCTTCCAAATTTGATGAGTTTTACCACCGTGCATCGCCAAAATGGCGTTTGTGAGTATTATATAAAATAACCACGTTCCCTTTTTTTAACAAACCTGTGGCATGAATAGAGTGTCAAGTTGTAGAAAAATATCGTTTATGTATTACACTTTTTATTTTTTGCCGTTTCTTTACATGAAAAGTCAGAAAGAAGATAAAAAAAATTCAGTAAATTGTATCAATCTCTAAAACATCCTGCTTTGTTTTTTGTCTCCATATACTCAGAGGAAAACGTTAAGTCAGGGGGACCCCGCCCATTAGGACCTAAAGAAAAAATTGGCTGCTTGTGCCTCCAGGCAAAGCTTATACATGTACATGTATATGCTTATGACTGATCATCTGATCACCGATTAATATTTTAAACCAAACATTTGTTGGATGTAATGACATTCTCACTTTGGGTAAAAGTCCCAAAAATGGAGGAAACGTCCCAACATGACCTTAGCTGTTGAATTGGACGTAAAGCATCAATATAAACAAACGTACAACACATCCTGCTTTGTTTTTGTTTCTCTATATACATATTTAATTCCTATCAACCTCAAGTGGCGTGACTGCAGTTGATATAATTTATATTGTTATATGACTTAAGAAAATCCTGTCTTCTGATTGGCTCATTCATTTTAAATAAATCCTAATTTTTGCTTTAAAACAGGACCAAACTGATGAAAACCAGATCAAACCAGTTCCTCGAGGTAAATTATTTTGACAGTTTTTTTTTTTTTTATATTAACTTCCAAAATCTATATTACGCTCCTGAGTACCCTAAAATAGCATCACCATGAAATTAGCATGGGCTAGGTGAAATTGACATAATTTGCTGTATGTGTATAAAACCTGCCAGTTAGCTATAAATAGCCTGAATGAAATGTACATGCTTTGCTGTAACAAACTTCACAGGTAAACAAAGCACTAGATAATGAGATGTATTTGGTGATAATTAAGGGATAATTTTGTTTACTTTTAATAAGAACCTATTTTGTTAGTACGTATTGAAATTGTCTCGTAGTGGTGATTTTTATGAGTACCCACAACATAGGTTTTATTGAGAACTAACAATATTATTCTTCAATTATAATAAATTGATCCTCATTAGCCTTCTTTAACATCTGTTATGATTTTGTTTGTTTATTTCTTTTAATGAAAATATAAAATGAATATTAAAACAGTTGAAAAGTCATATAACAAAACAGTTATTGACTTCAATTTCGGTAGAAATAAGGATTTATCTACCCTCAAAAGTGATATTCACCTCGGCCTGCGGCCTTGGTGAATATCACTTTTTCAGGTTGATAAATCCTTATATCTACCTCATTGAAGTCAATAATTGTATAATATGGTTCTGAAGAAAATTTTAAACGTTTATCTTGACATGACTACGTCTTTCTCGGTTACGTGACCTGGACCATGTATACAATTTCTGATTCTCCCGGTCTAAGAATTTCGCATTTGATTGACGAAGCAGTTTTAGTGGAGATGATCTTTCACAATAAGCCAAAGGACAACGAACGTTTACCTTTTTTTATTATTATTATTCATTATACTGGCATTATAAGCGCTTTCAGAGGAAATGATGTTTGAATAGTATGGTAATATACAAATATATTGTACCGGGGTGGGGGCAAATGAGTCCCTGGAGTCAAATTTTATGTTCAGAATCATTGATATTCAGTCCCACTGCCCATTTCCTGGAAGATTTTCCCTTCAAATGGAATTTTAACAGTTTTCCCCATTTCAATGCATATGCGACCTAAGTTGACCTTGCTGTAAGATAAGTCATGGTCATCACAGTGTCATGATTTATATATACATTGTAGTACTTGAGTCATCAATGCTTCATGCCAAATTTCTTTGAAATCGGCTTACCTGTTCTGGAGAAGATTTTGAAGGGTTTTTAACCATAATAATATGGACATGGCGACCATCTTGGTCATGTGATCTAAATTATTTATATACAAAATGTTTCCCCTTCATGTAAAATTTGACGAGTTCATTTGCGAGTTAAGAGTTTTACTACGAGGACCGAACAATTAACTAAATGTTGTGAGCCAATGCAGAAGCTGAGGGTGATGTTAGGATCCTGTAAAACTAGTTTAAGCCCACCAGTTGATCGTTTCAAGGCGACACTTCTGTGGTGGTTCTTATTTTTTATGCCTTGGGTTTGAATTCTTGTGCTTTTATCACCTTACGTACGTTTTCATAGTTTTAGTTAAGCTTGGGTAACTGAGTGGCCGCCTGTTTGGAAAAAAAGCTGTTCACTCGGCTTACGATATGTTTTCTTAGTGTGAGTACCTGATTGTTAATTTTGTTATTTTCCCATCTCGGTTTTTTGGAGTTGGAATCTTTTTCTGATTGCGCCATTTCCTTATAATTGACTATTATAATAAAATAATTGTTAGATCCTTTGGAAGCAGTAAAACATTCAAAGCGAGAGATGGGCCATATTGTACAATTTCGGGTAACGAACCTTCATCAGCTTTCATATAAAAATTTGGCTTTGATTAGTCAAGTGGTTTCAGAGAGAACTTTGTAAATGTGGACAGACGCACGGACGGACGCCGGCTCGAGTACAATCCTGTAAGCTTCCCATGAGCCTTAGGCTCAGGTGAGCTAAAGTGGTGGACGACGACGGACGGACGACTGATGGGTGATCAAATGATGTTTTAATTTGCCTATTCTATAAGCTCAACGTGTGAGCCGGACGGCTGATGTGAGCTATAAACTAAGTTTAAAACGTGAAAATACCTTGAAATAACAGCTCACCAAAGTCTGGATGAAAAACGGCTGCCCATACTTTTAAATGCATTTTCCGTTCTCACAAAGTTCTGAGGTGATAAGAGCATTGTAATAGGTTCAAAATTAGTGTACACTATACGCGTTCTCACATAGCGAGTGTGCATGAAATATAATTATTATAGATAATAATAATAGTGGCCACTTTTTGTTAATCAGGGTTTCTATATACCAAAATGTTCGGGTTGATGAGTAGATTTCAAAAATGTTTCCTGCCATTTTTTCTGTTGACTTTCAAGGTCAAGGTCAAAGGTCAAAGGTCACGGCTATTAAATACATAGGGCATATGACTATATCTTAATTTATGGCCGATCTTCCATGTGAATCTGCTGCAAACTGGAAAATATCGAAAGTAAAAACATTTAAGCAACTAGCGATTGCAATTTCCAAATGACCTTGACCACTCCATTTGAAAGGTCAAGGTCATTTACCCAAAATTTGCCCCAAAAGAACGCAAAATACGCAAAATAACTGCGCGCGTGCTACAATAGGCATGAGGGAGGTTGAATTAAAGACCTTTAATATGGTAGGTATTCTTGTAGGGTTCGATATGTATGTAAGTTGCAGCGTTCGTCCAAATGAGTTGCCATAGCAACGAAGGTTAATGACAGGACATGGTATGACCTTTGAGTGCTGTACATATTTAAGGAAATTGGTTAAGTTTTCGTGATGCTTATATTGTTCATTGAATTTTAAGACAATCATGATTGTAATATACCAAAGCGTTTATTTTATATTTTAGATTTCAAAAATGTTTCCTGCCATTTTTTCTGTTGACTTTCAAAGTCAAGGTCAAAGGTCAAAGGTCACGGCTATTAAATACATAGGGCATATGACTATCTCTAAATTTATGGCTGATCTTCCATGTGAATCTGCTGCAAACTGGAAAATATCGAAAGTAAATACATTTTAGCAATTACCGAGAGCAATTTCCAAATGACCTTGAGCCCTACATTTGAAAGGTCAAGGTCATTTATCCAAAATTTGCCCAAAAAGAACGAAAAATTCGTAAAATAACTACGCGCGTGCTATGACAGGCATGAGGGAGGTTGAATTCAAGACCTTTTATATGGTAGGTATTCTTGTAGGGTTCTATATATATGTAAGTTGCAGCGATCTACCGAATGAGTTGCCATAGCAACGAAGGTTAATGACAGGACATGGTATGACCTTTGCATGCTGTGCATAATTAAGGAAAATGGTTAAGTTATCGAGTTGCTTAATATCTTGTTTGATGAACTTTAAGACAATCATGGTTGTAATATACCAAAATGTTTGTTTTATCACTTAGATTTCAGAAATGGTTCCTGCCATTTTTCTGCATACATCTTAAGGTCAAGGTCGAATTTCGGGATTAAGGTCAAGGTCAAGGTTCTAGAATTTATGGTGGTTGCTTCTCTGCGTATATTTGATATTAGGACAGTTTAAAAAATGGCCCCGGTCCATTTTGAGGCTTTAGACCCCAGTGAGACTGTACTGTATGCATGGAAATTATCAAGTGATATGCCAAAATAACAAGCGCTCAGACAGGCTTGATCTGACTAAATTCCTACTATGTAACTTTATAAATAAAAAAAGTTATGCAGATATTTGATGTAAGGTGTTTAAGATTTTAGTGTAACATTTTTCAATGAAGTCAAATTTGAAAGCTATCATACTGCATCAAATTAAGGAATAGAAATTAAATAGATACAAAATATGAAACATATGCATATATAGATAAAAATAATGAACAGCATCACCACTCTAGAAGTTTCAGATTTTTATATCACCGCACGGAAATCCACTGAAGGTCTAAAAGAAAGGAGTGTAAGATTTCATAATGATTGGTCAGCAAATGTTTGATACTTGTGGTTGTCATTTATTTTCTTACTGTTTATACTAAGCTCAGGCCCCAATTCAGTTAACATAACAATTGGTTTAGCTCTGTCACTTCTTTACATTTTTATGAGTGTTTGTTTAGAAAGTAAGGAGTGTAAGATTTTATTCCACTTAACAGCTAAAAATTCGAAGAAACGCCATCATTTTTAAGAACCATTCTTCATATTTTATTGATTCTATTCAAAGTTTTAAATTAGTGGTATAACGGTACAAATAAGGCCAGATTTGTCTGCAAATTAACACGGTTTATTGTTTTAACCCAATGTCACACTTTGGGGCCTTCTTTTGGAAACGGCCCTTTAACTAGGTAAAATCTTTAGCACATACCTGACCGTAATTCTTATGTCACTCTCATATGACCTTGAACTATTTATTTGAAAGGTCAAGGTCATTTCGCTCACATATGTCGAAAATATACGCAAGAATCTCATTTTACAACGTGATTACAGAGCCAGAGCAAGATAAGATAACTTACAGCGACCAATTATGTTTTGTATTTTGATGACTGTAATATAAATCTCACTTTTATCTTTATTCTAATTGTGTTGCCATAGCAACCAAGCTTTTTATTAACAAAACAATATTGTTTTGAATAAATATTTCGACAAGATTTTAGTCGAATTCGATGGATTATTTTACAAGCATGACTAAGGTACTACAAAATAATTGTTTCAAAAATGATTTCTGTCTATTGAGCTTTGATCACTATAGGTCAAGATAACTGATCAAAGGCCACAACCTAAAAATATTATACCAGCATTTATATATTTGGTTATCATGCGGCTACAATTCAATGTATATATCGTTATATGGTAGAAATACTTATACTTAGACATTGCCCTTTGAACTTATTGTAAGAAATGCAAGTTATCTAATTTACATATCCCTGAATTTTAATGAAAACATTAATAAATGACAGAGAAAAATCGTAAACAATCCATAAATAAACCAATTTCAGGCCCAAACCATCAAATTATCATTGTGACACTTTATTATAGAACCATATCATATGACATATTTATTGATGTTGTGGGCCCAAAATGAAAACAATCTCATTTACATATTCATGAATATTAACAAAACAATCGAAAATCGAAGATAAACGAGGGAAAACCATTGCAAGGTTTTGGGTGAGTTATAATATCCATAATTGTATCCCTGAAACCAATTTTCATGGCTACCAGTGTGGTCAGAGGGACCACCTCAATGCCATAAATGTTGTCCTTAACAATGAACACATTTGCATGATGCTACATTACATAGTTTCCACACCCACCCCTAGTGTGATTCTAAAGACTAGGCTGTACTCACACAAAAATATTCAAATATCAAAAATAGCATGCTCTACAATACTTAAATTGGTCTGATAGTGAAGCATGGACTTAGCAGTTTAACCTCAATGCCTATCATACAAATTATTGAATTTGCATATTCATGAAAATAAATAAAACACAAAAATTAGAGGAAAAATCTTGGAAAAATATGGGGTATACGCACAAAATCACGTGTGCCATAGCTGTTTACATACCCAGTATGCTGAAAGAAGTATCAGTTGAATGCTATTGCAGTGTACTATGGCACTTAAGTCACATATAAAAATGATCTGATTTTTAATTTCATGAATTTTAATGAAAACTTCATAAATAGTAATGAAAAAGTGGGAAAATCAAACGGGTAAACCTACAACCAAAAGCCCTAACATGCTGAAAATGGCATCAAATGGTTGCTAGGGCAAAATTATATCATCCTGTACTACAATGTCATTTGACTTTTTGTTTTATGAATATTAACCAAACCTTTCGAATTCACAGGACAATTACGGAAAAATAAGGCGGTATTCATAGATAATCAACTGCATCTTGGCTTCTGATAGACATAAAGAGCTATAATCGGTATCAAATGATTGCTGTGACAATGTTCTACAATCATATAATCTGATATACTCGTGTATAATCTGCGTACTCGCCAAATTCCGCAGTTGCAACTTACCACTAGCAATTGCAACAGGTAGATATACCCGACCGTATACACAGTATCCAAAATCTGCATCTACACAGTTACATAATAGTCAAAATTTACTTGTGTCTACACGGTTGCTGGCTAAAATTTAATGGTCTATTCACAGTAGCCTGACTGGTAAATTCAAGCTTATTTTTTTTCTACCAGGAAAGTTTCTGTGTGCTACCAGGGCTAGGGAAAGTGTTTGAGGGTCATGGCTAATAGAATTTTGTAGAAAGGTGACGATACGACAAAACGTCGCCACAGCCTTATCGATCTCCGCTTGGATTTAAAATCACGTAAGTCACTTACTCGTTTTGGCCAAATTCTTGCTACAATGGCCAGACTGCGAAATGGCAATATCAAAATAGTAAAATCTGATTTTTTCCTATCCTGACAGTGTCTGAGATGGACCCCTAGCATTGAAAATAACTAATATTTTTAAGAATGAATGGCGACTTACAAAGTCCCTGTTTGACTCGCCGCCATCTTGAAACGATCGACACCGGTACCAAAAACTCTACACGAGATGAGGTACATGTATAGGACTGTTACTACGTACCATAGGATAAAAGGACAATGTCTAAGCTTTAAAATGAGTTCTGATTCAGTGGTCTAGGATAAACAATAGCGGATATATGACCAATTTTGTAAGCCCATGCTCAAAAATCGTGTTAATGGTTGCTATGGAAACTATGCATTTTTTCATTATGCAAACAAATTTATCCTTATGAACAAAAGCATTTCTGGGGTCCCAATGAACGATTTTGCACCCAATAAAAATCATCCTTGGGCGCAAGGTAGGTCAAATTAGCTCCAGGAATACCACGGTGGTTTTCTTGGTTTTTTTTGTGAATTTTTATGTGATCATTAATATTCATGAATATGCAAATTAGATAATTTGGAAATGTTTCAATGAGATGAAAGGGGTTTATCTTTGCTTCGATTTGATATCACATTCATTGATTTAAGGCAAGTTGTTGCTGACATATGATTAATCTTGTATATATATATCCCCGTTTCGGCGCTATTTTAAAAGGGGGTCATGGACGGGGTGTTCGTTGTATCATTCGACCATTATCATTTGACCTTGACCTTTAACTGTAAAATTTAAGTTGTGGGGATTGTTTATGTAAGTAATAAATGCATTAAAACATTTTCATTTATCCCCATGTTGATTCAAAACCACTACAAAACTAATAGATAATTCAATGATACAACACTTAAATGAGCTATTAAAATCATTCAAAATTCACGCTAAGGCTATCATAAAGTGCTGTTGCTACGGCAACTGTTTGTGACATGGAGGTGAAAATGACTAATATACCAAACCCACAAATATTCAAGATACCATCTATGTCAAAGATTCATTCTATATACTGCTGACTTTGTAATGCGCCGATAAATAAGCCGTATGTCTGTAATTTTTCTTACAAATTTGGCATAAATGACCTTGACCTTTAGAATTGGGTTTTCAAGGTCACTTTAAAGTGACATCAAAAATTGTCGAAATGTGTTTACTATCAATTACACTAGTTTTGTACTTTTCAAAAACATTATCTTGGTCATAACTATTGATATTGTAAGTCACACCATTAAGCCTTAGCCGTGACCTTTGACCTTTGACCTTGACCTTGAAAGTTAATAGAAAAAATGGCAGGAAACATTTTTGAAACCTACACATGCTAATGAACATTTTGGTATATAAAAACCCTGATTAACAAGAAAAGTCCACGGGAGCATTTTTCGTTACATAAGCAACTCTACACATCAACGGCGTTCCATACAAAATGCACTGTTTTATCGAAATGCAATTCGCAGCGTATTTCTATACAGTGGTTCCATATCAAGCACTGTTCAGGCTACAAATATACAAAAATTCAGCCATATCAAAGTCGGGTGCATTTTTTTTTGTCATTTTGCAAGATACGCGATTTCGGTTCCCCAACTAGTATGAGAAGATCTAGCAATGATGTATAAAATAATCAATCATTAATAATAATCATTGAAATTATCAATGCACCACTATTCGAACCTACATGTAGTTTCAACACTAAAACATATTATAAATCTTATGGGTGCAAAGTTATTTTCTCAAATTCTATTATATTGTACGGTGAAATGAAGTGATGAATGATTTCACCTTACTTACAAAATGGCTTCACTGAATTGGCACATGCTAGATGACCTTGTTTGTAAGACACAGTGCTGCTAGATAATAGTAAACCACTTCTTTAGTAACGAGGTATTAAAACTGTTTATTTATTACACCTTATACGTAGAATTGTTTGTAAACAGGAATGATTTTTCTTTTCAATTCAGAAAAATCATACGTTACACACGTATAGGATATAAATTAAATGTTATGCGACAGTCTGCATGCTTAGTTGTAACTCAATCATGGTTGATAACTATGCTGCCTTCTTTAACTGCACACCGGTGGGTCGGGCGTCAGACTCTATGATGATCCCGACATACAGCTATTCATTTTAGTTGGTTTGGACCGGAGCTTCTTGTCTGTTGCTTGGCCAACCGGGGTTCAACTGGTGTTTTTTCTTTTGCTCCGGAGTTAGTAAGTTATTTGGCGCCTAGGGATCTCCATCGTCGGGCAGCTTACTCAATCTGTAAGTCCTCGTTTTTGATTCATCATGGTCTTATCAGGATTTATTTGTTTGTCCGTGATGATTCATTGACTAGCTAGAGATTCACCACGAGGACAGAAGAACTAACTAAATGTTGTGAACAACTGCAGAAGCTGAGGGTGAGGTTAGGTATATGTATAACCGATTTAAGCCCGCAGGTAATTTTACATTACTGATCGCTCCAAGGTGATACTTCTGTAGTGGATCTTATTGTTTTATGTCTTGGTGTTTAAAATTGTTTGTGCTGTTGACGCCTTATGTATGTTATCATATTTTAGTTAAGTTAAGGTAACTGAGTGGCCACCTATTAGGAAAATAGCTCCTCATTCGGCTTACGATGTGTTTTCGTGGTATAAGTACCTGATTGTTAATTAAGTTATTCTCCCACGTCGGTTTTTGGAGTGGTAATCTTTTTCTGATTACCCCTTTTCCTGATCGTCGCCTTCTTGTACCTTTTTCCTAGTTCATTAATATAGAGAATGTATGTACAATAAATTAAAGAAAAAAAGTGTTGGCTAACGCTAATGCATTAACAAAGTTTGCAAAAGTAATGTATTAGAATTAAAATTGTTATATTTAAGGACTCTGTTTTAGACATTGTATCATGATTTATTGTATAATGTGACATGCTGTCAATTTTATTTAGGGCTGTACCTTAGCAGTGACTCATTGTGTATCGTTTTGCAGCGAAGCAGTTTTTATGAAAGCGCGGCGCGACCAAGTTGCTTTTTTAGCTCACCTGAGCCGAAGGCTCACAAGGTGAGCTTATAGGATGGCCATGATCCAGCGTCCGTCCGTCCGTCCGTCCGTCGTCCGTCCGTCCGTCCGTCCGTCGGCGTCGTCCACAATTTCAAAGATCTTCTTCTCTGAAACCGCTTGGCCGATCTAGTTGAAATTTTATGTGGAGCCTCCTTGGGGAGTGGCATTTCAAATTTGATCGCAAAATCCAGGTCACATGACCAAGATGGCCGCTTCAACACTTCAAAAATCTTCTTCTCTAGAACCGGTGGGCCGATTTCTACGAAACATGGTATGTAGCATCGGGTCTTCAGCCCATCATAGTTTGATAAAATGATGACCTTTGGATGACCTTGACCTATTTTACGGCAAGGTCAAATTTGGAAACATAGGCTTTTACATGGGAAAAAGTGAAAACTATGGATTTTTTGAAAACTATTGCAGCCTTAGGCCTGAAATGTGGTAGATGCAAACAACTAATGGAGTAGATGAAGGTATGTGATTAATTTAGGTCAAGGTCATCTCTTGACCTTGGCCAGTCTGTCGTCCATACATACTTTTCAAAGATCTTCTTCTCTGAAACTGCTTGGCCAATCTAAATGAAATTTTATGTGGAGCATCTATGGGTAGGGGAGACGAAAGTTTGATCGCGAAATCCAGGTCACATGACCAAGATGGCCGCCAAGCCCATATATGGTAAAAACCACTCAAAAATTTTCTTCTCCAGAACCGGCAGGCCGATTTTCATGAAACTTGGTATGTAGCATTTGGGACTCCAGCCAATCATAGTTTGATCAAATGATGACCCTAGGTTGACCTTGACATATTTATAGCACCGCTTTGGAAAAGTGGGGCTATACTGGATTCACCCTGTCCTTCCGTCATTCCGTCTTTCAATCTTTCCGTGATTCCGTGAATAGTTGGTTTCCACTCAATATCTTGAGAATGAATAAACAAAATCTGACCAAAGTTTGTATGCACATCATCACCTAGCTTGGGATTGTTACCCGTCATGTTTTGCAAAATTTTAACGGAGTTATGGTCCTTGATTTAGGTCAAAATTTCGTTTCCGCTCAATATCTTGAGAATGAATAGACAGAGTCTGACCACATGTTGTATGCACATCAACATTGACAAGATCTAGCTTGGGATTGTTGCACGTCATTTTTCGCAAAATTTTGACGGAGTTACGGCCCTTGATTGACGTCAGAATTTCGTTTCCGCTCAATATCTTGAGAATGAATTGACAGAATCCGACCAAATTTTGTATGCACATCATCATTGACAAGATCTAGCTTGGGATCGTTACCCGTCATTTTTCGCAAAATTTTGACGGAGTAACAGCCCTTGATTGACTTCAGAATTTCGTTTCCGCTCAATATCTTGAGAACAAATGGACAGAATCCGACCAGATTTTGTATGCACATCAACATTGACAATATCTAGCTTGGGATTGTTACCCGAATTTTTTTTTTCCGCTCAATGTCTTGAGGACGAATTGACAGAATCCGTCCAAATTTTGTATGCACATCATCATTGACAAGATCTAGCATGAAATTGTTACCCGTCATTTTTCACAAAATTTTGACAGAGTTACGGTCCTTGATTGTCTTCAGAATTTCATTTCCGCTCAATATCTTAAGAACAAATTGACAGAATCCGACCAAATTTTGTATGCACATCAACAATGACAAGATCTAGCTTGGGATTGTTACCCATCATTTTTCGCAAAATTTTGACGGATTTACGGCCCTTGAATGACGTCAGAATTTCGTTTCCGCACAATATCTTGAGAAGGAATTGACAGAATCCGACCAAATTTTGTATGCACGTCATCATTGACTAGATCTAGCTTGAGATTGTTACCCTTCATTGTTCGCAAAATTTTGACGGAGTAACGGCCCTTGGTTGAAGTCAGAATTTCATTTCTGCTCAATATCTTGAGAACGAATTGACAGAATCCGTCCACATTTTGTATGCACATCAACATTGACAAGATCTACATGTAGCTTGGGATTGTTACCCGTCATTTTTCGCAATATTTTGACGGAGTTACGGCCATTGATTGACTTCAGAATTTCGTTTCCGCTCAATATCTTGAGAACGAATTGACAGAATCCGTCCAAATTTTATATGCACATCATCATTGACAAAATCTAGCTAGGGATTGTTACCCCTCATTTTTCGCAAACTTTTGACGGAGTTATGGCCCTTTATTGAGGTCAGAATTTCGTTTCCGCTCAATATCTTGAGAACGAATTGACATAATCAGACCAAACTTTGAATGCGCATCAATATTGACGAGATCTAGTTTGTGATAGTTACCTGTCATTGTTTTTTCACCCTGCAAAAAAGCTGAGAAGCGGGGCTATAGTCAGATTCTCTGACAATTCAAGTTTACGGCAATTTCAATTTTGGAAGCATAGGCTTTTACATGGGAAAAGTGAAAACTATGTTTTTTTTTTTTGAAAACTGTTGCAGCCTGAGACCTGCAAACAAGTAATGGAGTAGATGAAGGTATGTGATTAATTTAGGTCAAGGTCATCTCTTGACCTTTGCCAGTCTGTCGTCCATACACACTTTTCAAAGATCTTCTTCTCTGAAACTGCTTGGCCAATCAAAGTGAAATTGTATGTGGAACGTCCATGGGTAGGAGGAACGAAAGTGTGATCACGAAATTCGGGTCACATGACCAAGATGGCGGCCATGCCCAGCTATGGTAAAAACCACTCAAAAATCTTCTTCTCCAGAACCGGCTGGCCGATTTACGCGAAACTTGGTATGTAGCATTTGGGAATTCAGCCCATCAAAGTTTTTTGAAATGATGACCCTAGGATGACCTATACCTATTTTACGGCAAGGTCAATTTTGGAAACATAGGCTTTTACATGGGAAAAGGCGAAAACAATGGATATTTTGGAAACTGTTGCAGCCTGAGACCTGAAAGTTGCTAGATGCAGACAACTAATAGAGTCAATGAAGGTAAGTAATTAATGAAGGCCAAGGTCATTTGTTGACCTTGACCCAAGGTCATTTTAATATCAAAATTAAAATTACGGTTTTCTCAGAAATCACTGGGTTTGGAAACTATTGCAGCCCGAGACCTGAAACTTTGCAGATGCAGACAACTTGTGAAGTCAATAAAGGTGTGTGAGTATTCAAGGTCAAGGTCATTTCATGATGACTTAATACTCCAAGATCAGTCTTCAGATGAGCGTTCTCAGGACCAATGGTCCTCTGGTTTAACCCTACCACCACCCCGATCGTGGTATGTTTCTTTATAACAAGGATTGGCTTGGAATCATTTGTGAGTATGGTCAGGTATGAAAGCTTATGCACATACCATTCAATTATTCTACGCTCCGAGCCTTAATTATGAATCTGACGACGAAAGGTCGTACAACCGACATGAACAGACTGTGACGAGTTGAAGAACTTCGTTTTGTCTAATGTGTTAAGTCCAAGGGACCTAGCTCTTCGACCTGACTTATGGACGTTAACTGTACACACAAGTATGAAAGCTTTGACCGCACCACACCTGCCATGTCCGGTCTTCCCATCCAGAATCTTTAGTCAATCACAGTTATTTACCAGTGTTACACAATTTCATATTGAATATGAAATAGTTGAAACAAGCCAAATTTTGAGTAGACAGACCGAACTGGAAAAAAATATATATATATATTAACATGGTCACAATGCTGGTCAACTTTCAGTTATAACCGTCGAATATAGTCAGAATTTTAATATCTGTTTAAAGTCACATGAACCACGATGAAATGGGAGCACAGTCAAATTCTTTGACATTCTAGTTTATATATGGGAAGCGTAGACCAATCTTTTTGATAAAGCTTATACTTGTTTTAACTTCAATGAAATGCTATTCCTGCAGGAATCATATTGTAAAAACTAATTGACCCAAAGTTAAAGTGATATTTCATTCATTTAATTTCATAGGCACATTTGGAAGAATTTGCTCTTTTAAATAACCTGTTTTAATTGGAGACCATCTGATAATGAATCGTAATGCAAATATGTATCGACCAAAACAAGAGAAAATATCACTTCAGACATTTTTAGTTTTTGAAACACAACTTTGCTTCTGCATGTTAGTAGTGCCTACAACCCTAGATGGACGAAATTGTTCAGCATTTGCCCGAACCTACTCGTATTGTTTAGACAGAGGCATACCATCTTTTCAGGCAATCAATCAAAACTATTTTGTTTCATGGCCTCTTGCGGTTTCTATGGCTACCATTTAGCGATGCATGTCGGGATATATAGTGCATTGTGTATATAATGGGCTTAAAAGGTCAGGAAAATAAAATATTGAACATGAATATGCTTTTAAATTTGTTTACAAAGTAGCCGAGAGCTGTAAGATTGCCAAATTGAATGCAATGTTACTCCCGCGTTTGTGCAGTTTTTACTAGTAACGCCAGAATGTCTTAAGTAGGATTTCGTGGCACTAAGGTTCTTACATGTATGTGCCTTAAGTTACAAAACCTTATGCATTATTGGTATGGCTAGTTAAACGTGTTATGGTATTTTGAAGACATACAGTACTTGTAAGATCTTGAAATGTGTGTTTCATGATACTTGTATGTAAACTTACAAGTGAAAAAGTGTGTTAGGTTTTTTTTTTTTTTCAACTGGGTATATAATGGTATTTTAGACATCTTAAAACTAAGGTTAACCTTTTGCGACCCACCTTTATCATTTTAGAAACAGACGAAACAGGTAATCCCATTATATTATAATAGGGTTACCCGTTTTGTCTGTTTATTACATGGTTAAGATGGGTCTCAAGTAGTTAATCTTAGTTTTGTGACCTATAAGGAAGTGTACGTAGAACAAGTCACTTCATACTTTCGTTGGCAGATAATTTACTGGTTTTATCTTATTTCTTTTCAGTGCAATCACTCTTCTTAGGCCTAAAAATAGCCGTGTTTCCGCTAACCTGCCGAAAAAAATCAGGGTCGGTAGGTAGGCATTTTTTTCTCTCTAATTCTTATTTATTAAAAACAGGTAAAAAATGAAAATATGCAATTTACATGTAATTCATCTCAAATACTAGAAAATGACAGACAAAGAAAGTTAAATAAAGTGATTTTAAATATAAATTTTTGCAGTTTTGACTTACAGTTCTAGTGTTAGTTTAGCGAAAGTGCTAGTTTCGCTAATGCATACTTTCAGTCACTTTTCAACATGCCTTACCTTACTTACAAAAATAAGTTTATGATTGGTTATAATCCATTTTCATTCCTCTTTCTATTAGCGAAAACATTTTTTTTTCTTCAAAATATTGCAATAGCTGATAAATATCCACGAAAAATAGTATTTCTGATTGGTTTGTTATATTTGTAACAAATAAAAGGAGGTTCTGAATTTTGGAAGTAGGTAGGTATAGACTGTATCACTGATTTATCCTGGAATATGCTCGGTAAATCAATAAAGTCAATTCCTTTATTAATGAAAGGAATTTTAATAAAACTTCTAATGTGATTAGATTCGGAATCGATAAATGGACGAAGAACATGCTGAGTATAACATCTTGTTAACAGTGCAGCCTCATACATTTGATGATTTCTATCGTAAAATCTATTAGCCTCTGTGTCTAAGGAACGTAATGCAGCAATAGGTAGAGAACTAAGATAAGACAGCATTGGATGTCGACCGTGAATCCTCAGTTTAACAGCTAAATCATTAAGGGAAATGTTCAATTTCAATGCAGCGCACCGTTTACGTTTGTCATTACCCTTTTTCCGTATACCATGGGATCTAGATTTACGTTTACGGGACTCTGAAAGTGTAAGCACATCAAAATCGGGCATTTTGGAAATATTGCCTTCATGGTAAATGTTGTCGTTAAATCCCAGTGGAAAGGGTGTTTGCAGTAATTTTATCCATTTAAGTTCAGTTTCAAATCGTTTGATGTTTTTGAATCTAACTGAAGAATTTTCATCATATGAGATTTTCTCCAAAGGTTGAACTATAACATCATTAGGAGAATGACCAGTGCGCTTAAAATGCTGGTACAGAAAGGTATCGTTATTTTTGGGCTTTCTGATTCTACGATAGTGCTCACCAAATCGTTTTTGCAAAGTTCAATAAGTTTGTCCAACATATTGCATCCTACAATTATTTGTATTTCAAGTAAGAACATATACAAGATCCATTGATTTTCAGTCTAAATCAGAATCATTAACCACTGAAAATGTCTTACCATTCACAGATGAAGTGATAGTATTCTTAGAGCGTAAATGATTGCAACAGTTGCACTTCTTGGCATTGCACTTAGAAATACTAGGGTACATTCCAGGTTTCTTGAACGGATTAATATATTTACATAAAATTGGTGATTTGAGTGGAGATAACCTAATCTGAAGATTATTACGAAACATATTTGAATTAGAAGTTCCATGTAGATTAACAGTAGATGCCGAAAATAAATTAAGAGGTGTCACCCAAACAGTAGGTAATAAATTTTGAAAATTGTTAGTTGAATGAGGAATCCGTACAGTAGACGCGGCATGCAATCTAAGGGGAGTTAATGTAATTCCTAATCTTTTTGTGATAGTCATAGTTGGGAGTATTGAGTTGATACTGCAAAAAGAAGCGCGACACTCATACCGGTTATAGGATAAATAAAGCACTTAATCGTAATGCAAAATCTTTCGAATGAAAGAAAAAGGTATAACCGAAGTCCACATCTCAGGTCCATGTCTAATACAAGTCCATGGATGGAAACCTAAGAATCGCTTATACAACGAGATACGAGTAACGGTCAACTAATGACCTTCAATACGGTATCGAAAAGTTGTGGTAGTTAGAGATAGGAAAATACAAACTGATTGCAAGCAATCCCTGAGGATTGGAAAAATAAGAGCATTAAATGGATGTACGGGAGGACTTTTTAGGGCCGCCACACGGCACAACCACAAGAACTCTGATATAAAAAAGGTACAAGTAGGCAAAGATCAGGAAAAGGCGCAATCAGAAAAAGATTCCCACTCCAAAAACCGAGGTGGGAAAAAACCAAACTAACAATCAGGTACTTATACTATGAAACATATCGTAAGCCGAATGAGCAGCTATTTTCCCAATAGGTGGCCACTCAGTTACCTCAACTAAACTAAAACTATGAAAACACACATAAGGCGCCAACAGCACAAAAAAATTTAAACACCAAGGCATCAAAAAGAACCACCACAGAAGTATTGCCTTGGAACGATCAGTAACACAAAGTTACTGGCGGGCTAAAACCGGTTTTACAGGCGCCTAACCTCACCCTCAGCTTCTGCAGTGGTTCATAACATTTAGTTAGTTCTTCGGTCCTCGTGCTCTTCCTTTACAAACCACATTACGTGACGTCATGTGACATCATGACGCCACAATTGAAGCCATAGCAACGTCATGTGAGAGTAATTACTTTAAGTAACAAGATGGACTACAGGGAATAAAGTGTATGACATTTAAACAGTATTATTGTTAAAAACGCTGTACTTCTGAGCTACTGAATTCCACTCACTATGTAGTATCACCACACTCTGCATTTGATCAACGCCGGAGTGAGATAGCCAACTCCGAAGATAACGCCTACGCCTGAGGAAAATAAAGAGTGTCTTCTTTAAAAAAAATGTCCAAATAAATTGGAAAACACACTGTTTACTCAGTTTCGCTAATTTTGTACATGTATCATCCCATGACAATGAGCATGTTATTCAAAGCAATTTTAGGCGCAAAGATATTCGTATACTTGATAAAGGATCTCGGAAGGAAATATAGGTTTTCCGCCCAAAGTTTGAGTGTTTCTGGCAGCTTCTGTGTTAATCTTATAGAAAAAAATGTTGCATTCTCAATAAAATAAAAGGTTTGTTTAATGCAACAACATGGCGGAAACCTTTTGATGTTACATACCTGTAAATCTGTGCCAAAGGGGGGGGGGTCAGATTTTTTCGAAAAATTATTTTGTCAGAAAACAACTTTGTTTGCCATAGAATATCAAGAAAATACTACAATATGCTTATTGCAACCTAAAATAGTGGGTAGAAACTATTTATGGGCTAATAACTGGTACATCATGTTTATCAGATTTATAATTCAAAATAACACTGCCCATCACTTTTGCAAAAACCTGTACCTTAAATATACTGTAACAACCTTTAGGCCGTTAAAGGTTGTTTATGTTTTCTGGTACATAAATAAACACTGAGAATGATTTCAAATAAATCTTGGTTTAATCAGAAAACTAGAATAAGGTTCCTTGTTGGTGTGAATTACATAAACTACAGCAAATCCGTGGCTATAGGTCCCAGATACTGTTCAATGACTCCTCAGGGTAGAGTAGTGTGGCTTCACTAAGTGGGTGGGGTAACCACGCTAACTAAACATCACGACGATCGAGTTTTAATGCACAAAATCCACGAAATGTAATAATTATTAATGTAAAGTCTCTCATGAGTATGAATTTCAGTATAATTTTTCTTCAAATGTTGTCCAACTAAAGTATAAAATGATTTTAAGTAATTTCCATAGCACAAAACGTAGAATGAATGACTGCCACAGACGAAAGCTGGAGACACAACCAACCAAAACTGGTCGCCCTCGCGCTATTTATATGAACACGACCTGAAGGGGCGGGGCGAGTCGCCTGGTCGCGACTCAACGGAAGGTCGCAGGCGACGCAGTTCAGCGAGTCGCCTGGTCGAGTTGACCAGGTCACGTGACAGGTCTTGACCCGGAAGGCGTCGCATATGAGGTCGGCGCAGAACGATGCGCACTCGAAACCGAAAGTAAAACAATCTGTTAATTAAGCGAAGCAAATTCAACCGCGATTTCCAACGAAAATAAAAGGAAAACGAAACAAATCGACGAAGGGACAATTGCATAAACATGGAATCTATCGACCGATGCAGTGCTAATGGCTAACACGTCGCCAATCGGACAAAATAACAAAAATTACAGGTGAGGCGAAGCGAGCCGCGAAATCTAATGACAATAATAACTTTGACGGTAAATTTCACAACGAAAACAGCATCAATCAGAACGCGAATAGCCTGTGCTCGCTACACTACTCCCCCCTCGGACAAAGTTCGTCCCGAACTTTAAATAATGTACGAAAACTACATTTTTCAAAAAATGACATAAAGTGATAACCAGTGAAACAGTTATTTTACAAAAGAAATAGTGCAAGTCACCTTCTCTCAGTTTGTTTAGATTAGCAAAAACACCCAATCAAATTGCTCCTAAGATAATGCTATTACTTTTTCAATAATTACAACACTGCATAACATATACAATATTGCAATGACAGTCATGTACATGATAGGATCTGATAATAAGCTCATCCAATTGATACATACAGTCTTAAAGGCATATGACTTGGATCATTGGATGTGTACAAAAAGTCACAATAGCTACATTTTAAATAAGCAAATATGATAACGAGACATTCTCGATAAGAGATAAGATAATTAATAAATCACAATCTTTAAGCTTGATGCAAAAATTAAGTAATCATGGCGCTTGATTTCAAAAAAAAAAAGAAAATAATTTTACACATATACAGTCACTTAACACTACTTGAAACAATCAGAATACAAGTACACATAGATTATGAGTATGATTTTCAAATAGACCGAAAGCCACGAATAATAAGACAAGTTGCAAAACACTGATCTTTACCTACAATTTTCTTTTTGATCAAAAAATCACTAGAAACTAGAAGTACAAATTGAAACACAAGAAATTATCATGTGAATAGAAATTCATAAATGTCTGCAAATAATAATTTCTCCAAAGCCTATAATTGAATTTGAGATTGATATTGATGAAAAATTCAATTTTGATAAGACCAGTATTATGTCAGCTCGTTTTAAAATGCATAATAAAAACAAGACATAAATGCATTCATTCTGCAGTTTTTAAACATAGACAATGCCTACATGCCATGGGTATTAACGGGGCCTGTATAGGGTATTTTGGGAAACGGGATATTAAGGAATTTTGGGATATGGGATATTGGAATTTATTTTGGGATATGAGTTAAATTAATTTTCGGATATGGGATATTTTGAACGGTTTATTTTGGGATATGGGATATTGCCTACCCTCCTAACCAAGCCTCATTAACTTGTGATTTCAAAATAAAAGTGGAATTTGTCAGTACTGTACATTATGGTCAAAAGAAAAATATTCTAGTTTGTGTCACCTAAACACCGGTCGAAATAAGAAAATGACATGAATATATGATCCGATTCACCGAGCACCACTTAGTGGTCAGTCCAGTGCTGCTGGAAAAATCAGATCCATGATTGCTTATTGATCACATTTCATACATTCATAAAAATGCTTTATACGCAGAAATAATGTGTCCATACAATTTCAACTACGCCTAAATCTGAACACTTGACCAACCTACAGAGATACTGTCCTTGCACATCTAATGATCTTAAAAGTTTATCTTTAACCCCGTCCTTGAAATTATTTCATATACTGTTCAAGTCATTTCAACATGTGACCTCGAATCTGAATAATTTAAAAAAAAATAATGATCACAGTAAATTGTCATTCTATTATATAAAGTGCATGTATCTACTTTGCTGACACTAGTCCAGAATGTTGATAAATCATTCACAAATGTCACTTGATTCACTAGTTCTAAGAATTTTTGTCACATATTAAATTGCTGAATATGAAAGGTCCCAGGAGGGAACCTTGGCATACCACATATTCTTTACCCTCCTCTGGTGGGCATCCTCTGGAGTAGTATTTCTTCAGAAAATTAACATCTTGGATAGACAAAACTCATATGAGCAACTTCTGATGTAAAATAAAATGTGCATCTTCCAAGATGAAAGGACCAGATATACCCTCATTAGCCCAATAAAAATCCATCCTCTGTCTAGAGGTGAAATTTTATCCCACTTGTTTAATTTGTAGCATCCAATTGCACAGGACTGACATACCTCAATCTGTTTGAACCTCTGCTACTACATGCGACATAACAATGAGTACCTCTCACATACCCATTTTTATAACCCAATCCATTTCACACTTAAAAGAATTTGAGTCCTTGCGCATTGAACCCCATTCTTAACTTCTATCGATGGTACCCCAACGACTTATTGGCATTGCAGCGGGATCTTTCAACATCTCACACTCCGTAGGACATTTCCTCCAGTCTCGATTACTTTCAACATAGGAAAGTTCAATCTTTTACAACTTTTCTCTTAAAAATAATTGGATTGTCTTCCTTAGACCATTTCCCATCACTGTCTGGATTGATAGTCCTGAATAAAAGAATATAAGTTGTAATTCACCTCTTAGAGCCCAAATAAATAAACCAAAATCACACCTGTTGTACCAATCCCGTACAACCTACATAAAATAAATCGGCTCCTCCCCAACTCGCTGTAGGGATCTCCCTTGCCGCCCGCGGCTATCCTCTACCTCTTCGAGTCCGAGCCCGTATCCACTCTCCACACTCGCTGTAGCCTGGGTCTCTGCCCGCCGGCCTATATCCTCTACCGTGTCGGTTCCATGGGTAGCGCTTCGCCCATCCGATGTAGGGATCCCTCCCGTAACATGGCTACCATCTACAGCCACGAGTGTATGAAATAAAAATAACTTCACCACTACATGGTGACCCAGCCCCCATGGGCTATCATCTACCTCCAAATGGCTCCAAGGGTTAAACATCTAGTTTGGTTGATTTCTTGTTCCCCTGTTCTCTCCCCTGTTATTTATATACAAAATTTAATAACTAAGCATAGCCAATCATGATAGGTGCGCCTTCACTGGCAGAATTTACAACAAGACAAGACCTGGCTTTTGTTTTTTAACTTCTGGTGCCCTAGAAGAGTTGGGCTGACTGGCAGTGGGTTGTGTCTCCAACCTTGACCTGGGACTAAAACAAAAATGTGAATTCTTTCTTTTGCTTAGTATAAATGTACATGTATATATTACATGTTTATATGAGATCCCGAATCATGTAGATAATTAAAAGAAAAGAACAACTTGTTCATCTTCTGTAACCGTAAAGGTATCTTCTATGACCGGTAACATCAAATCGTCTGGGATCAACATCTCGACTGTTTATTCACATCTGAAAATCTTAAAGACAATACAATTTTGATTGTGACGCTCCCAGGTTTTTTTTTCTTTTCTTACCACAGGGGGTTCCCATCACTAGAGAGGTAGCTTCTAGGTTTATGATTATGAACACAACGGAAAATACTCACAGTTTTCTAAACCAACAGAATTTTAAAACAGCACATCCCATTCTCAGAATTTGAAATCACGTTCAAAATGTATAACACAATTGTACCAGAAAATTCCTGCCGAGCTCTCGGAACTGGAATCTAATCGAAATCCCTCCGCTGCCACCAGTGTAACAACCTTTAGGCCGTTAAAGGTTGTTTATGTTTTCTGGTACATAAATAAACACTGAGAATGATTTCAAATAAATCTTGGTTTAATCAGAAAACTAGAATAAGGTTCCTTGTTGGTGTGAATTACATAAACTACATCAAATCCGTGGCTATAGGTCCCAGATACTGTTCAATGACTCTTCAGGGTAGAGTAGTGTGGCTTCACTAAGTGGGTGGGGTAACCACGCTAACTAAACATCACGACGATCGAGTTTTAATGCACAAAATTCACGAAATGTAATGATTATTAATGTAAAGTCTCTCGCGAGTATGAATTTCAGTATAACTTTCCTCAAATGTTGTCCAACTAAAGTATAAAGTGATTTTAAGTAATTTCCATAGCACAAAACGTAGAATGAATGACCGCCACAGACGAAAGCTGGAGACACAACCAACCAAAACTGGTCGCCCTCGCGCTATTTATATGAACACGACCTGAAGGGGCGGGGCGAGTCGCCTGGTCGCGACTCAACGGAAGGTCGCAGGCGACGCAGTTCAGCGAGTCGCCTGGTCGAGTTGACCAGGTCACGTGACAGGTCTTGACCCGGAAGGCGTCGCATATGAGGTCGGCGCAGAACGATGCGCACTCGAAACCGAAAGTAAAACAATCTGTCAATTACGCGAAGCAAATTCAACCGCGATTTCCAACGAAAATAAAAGGAAAACGAAACAAATCGACGAAGGGACAATTGCATAAACATGGAATCTATCGACCGATGCAGTGCTAATGGCTAACACGCCGCCAATCGGACAAAATAACAAAAAATACAGGTGAGGCGAAGCGAGCCGCGAAATCTAATGACAATAATAACTTGGACGGTAAATTACACAACGAAAACAGCATCAATCAGAACGCGAATAGCCTGTGCTCGCTACAATACTATGCAAAAATATTAAGCAACTTTTACTTTGAACTGTGACTCCATATGGTTTGTAGACATTAGGGAAGTTCTTCTGACAGAGCCTTGCATGTATCGAATTGAGGTAAAACCAATAGTTGTGTGTTGCTAATGTAACGTTAGGTTTTAAGTCCACGGACGCACATCTCAAATACAACATAAACCGTCAAAAATTGAGAAACATATTTTGCACAGTATATTTGTATGCATTGTAAGGTGTACACTTAATGTGTTTACCTATTAAAATAGGACAGATAGTCTGTTCATTCAGGTAGAACATACATATACAGTATATTTCCATAGCCTTGGTACATTTCAAATAATAGAGCTGAGCCCGTTTATCGGTTGTGTGGCTTTTTGACAGCCTTCCCCCCCCCTTGCCCAAACATGACATTTAGATATAATATGTCCTTTACAAAAACACGGTTGTGTTCAAAATATTTTGATTGGGCAAGGGGGGGAACGTGGACTTATAAAAAAGTTTCCTATTTCCTATATGCTCCTATATGAAATTCAAAGATTTTGTCCAATTTTTAAAGTAGTCACTTCTTGACTTACACACAACATTACATGTCTAAATACAACATAAACTTACTTTTCGACTGTAATAAACTTCATTTAAGTGCCTGGAACTTGAGATTTTGAAGATTTCTTTGGCAATCTCACTAAAGAAATCTTCCGAGATCCTTTATAAAAGATGTACGTTATTACAACAACCTAATATAAACAGCTACACGTGTGTTTCTGTACGAAGATAGTGGTTGAAATTGTGCATATGGAAGAAACAATCTATATCTTTCATTAATAGAACCAAAGCACGGTTGTATTTGGTATATTTTGAACATTTTCAAGCATTTAATCAACAGACCCTCTCTAGTGAGGAAATGAGGGTAACGTTAACGCCGGAGTAAGATACGACTGCAGCCGGAGGAAATGTTAGAGAAGAGACAAGACGAACTACGATGCCCGATTTTGTTCTCAAGATTTGATGGACATTTTACCAAGAAGTCATATTTACTTTCACCCTATGATGGTCTGTAATGCCTGTAATCTCCTACAAGATGCCTACCTTGTGGCGTGGGATTGCGCGCGCACGTTTCTTTTACACATAGAATTGAGGAAATCTTGCTACACTTATTGTCTCAAATTCGTAGTTTATCCTTAGTAACGTTACAAATATTTCTGTACACGAAGATACAATCGAGCAATAATTGAAACAAAATCATGGCTTGCTTGATTCGCCACAGATATGCAATGCAACATGCACTAAAAGAGCACAGATTTATTTTCTTTTGCAGGCATATACATGTAGATTGTACAGTTCCTCTCGGTCGAGTCATATTGATTCAGAAAACCTTTTGTTACAATACATAACTTAAATGTTCATGTCATGCTTTTTAAATACGAATAGTAATCATTTTATTAAAAAAAAACGGTAAAAAACGGTAAACGGGAAGAAAATGCATCGCGGTAAGTTTCCATAACCGTGCACATGCGTGCACGTATGTATCATTATACAGGTAAAGCTGCCAAATACTGTTGCTACCACTCTATCGAGTAAAAGTCGAGTAAAATAGTTTTGTTTTGAATCAGCATTCTGTGCAAACGTTATCATCCTCAGGCGTTGGTCATGTCCATATGTAACCTTACTCCGGCGTTGGCGATCCCATTCTTTTTTCCACAAGGGGTCTTTGATGGCGAATGATGTCTAAATGCTTCATCAGAAATGAGTTTTAAGTAAAACAGTTTGCACAGCGAGTATAAGTTATTAATTATAGCGTGAAAAGAAAATGAAAAGTTTAGACTTTAAAGAATTGTTGACTTCTAAAATAATCTTGACAGTCAAAACAACAAACTCGTGCATGTTTTCTTGTATTTTATATGTTCTAGTCAAAGTATTGTAACATTATGTAAATTTTATTTGGATGCAAGACCATCTTACAACATTAACCTATAATTACAAATACAGTATCCCCTTGCTTTTTAAAATAGTTCATAGATTTGCTGACAGCCCTTCACACACTGCTCCTCAGGCGTTGGCTATTGCCTCGGAGTTAGCTATTTCACTCCGGCGTTGGTCGAATATCGATAATTGGCATGCAGAGTGTGATCACCTAGTACTCTCTTTCTTAAGGATGCTTTTTCATTAATTGTTCGGAGTTGGCAGAAAATGTTTTCCATGACGTAGTTTATTTGTCGTTTCACCACTACCAAACTCACTGCACTTAAATAATTTATTTACCCGCTTACTAATCATTGAACCCAAGACCTAACATTCCTCTTGTTGTTTATTGAAAGTATGTTTATAGCAAATAGTCAATAAGTAACGAAGGAATTAACACTTACTACGGGTAAACTGGCTCTGATTGATATATGGTATTTATACGTTGTGCACCGGGCCGTTGCGTATCCGCAGCAAATTTACTTTCATCGCATTACTTTGTTTCAAACGAGCTGTTGATGATCTTTCTACGTGAAGGCACGTCGCTTTGACAAAACCTTGGCTGTTATCCGTGGTTGTCAAAGAAAAAAAAACAAATGTAGGAACGCACGAACAAACATTTTATGTATACCTCTGTTACACCTTCACGTATCAGCGTCGTATCGCTCGCGTATCTCTGAGAATTTCGATACGCCGAGATCTGAGGAGTATTTTGTTCAAGCGACTTATGTACCACGTACGTGTGACGTTCCTGCTACGTTCATGTGGCGTATCAGTGGCGTATCTGTTTTTGTATTGGAATTTCACTTTCGTATGTATGGCGTATCAAGGCGTATGTGATACGCACGTGTGACGTATGTGTGGCGTATGAAGCGTACTTGTAACGTGTCAGTCTACGATGTATGTGCTACCTTCCATTCTTATCTGCAGCGTATCTGTTGTGTAACGTATTTTGAAAAAAAAAATCTTTATTTCATGGACTTCATTAAATTTTGTTTTCATTTTGTTTTGATGAAGCTTGTTTTGCGAATACATTAAACTGTTAAAATACTAAGCGTTTGGTTTCACATGACATACATGCACGCATGTGGTAAATGCGTTGTTTACCACAAGCATCCCAGCACGGCTTTTAAATCAACTTCTAACTGAATTGCCTTTCTGTTTCAGTCAGTTTTACAATTTGAACACATAACGTTTTCCATGCTAAGCCAGCGTCGGCTATTTCAACGCCAGTGTCTTCCAGATCCATGACTTTAGAAATAACGAGAACGCATTAATCACACATACATGTTATAAAGAGATACATGTATATTAGATACTCTTGGAAAGCCACAAATACAACTAACACGCCATAGCAGCAAAACGAACGTAGCACGTACGTAGCGCATACATGTACGTTACACACGTAAGCCACACATATGTCATAGATACGAAACGAAAGGTACGCCGTACATACCCCTGGTTACGTGTCATATTAAACGCTACTTACATGTACGTGTGGCGTATCAGGAATACGAGTTACTTATCTACGGTGTATCTGCTACGCTGTTTTCACATGTACGACGTATATGTGACGTATGTACGGCGTATCGGAACTGCCACGTACATGCTACGTATTAGACAAACGTAGCACCTCGGCGTATGAAGAGTATGGGCTACGTAGCGAGGAGTATGAGCTACGTATGCTCCCGTACGTACGACGTACATGTGACGCTCCTTTCGTATCTTGATACGCCGTAAATACGCGATTCGATATGCAAAAGTGTGACAGCCGTATTACGATAGAATAGTTGGATAAAGAAATTGTCCTGAAAGTGTGTCGATAAAATGAAATACATGTATCTTGAGATAATCCCGGACTTTTTGTCAATGTATTTCGTATTTATATCTTAAAACACATCTCAGGTTAGTTAAGAAGTTTCTATTTGGGTATAACTCCTACTCATGAAAAAGCGATAACATGTATTCAATTTCGGACTTATCTATTAAATCCGGATGTTTAAATAGTACAATAATTCTGATATCTAACATACAATATTAAGTGGCCGGCAGTCGTAGTGATAAAACAATGTTGACACTATGGACTATTGATTTAATATAAAATTGGTAAGTATAATATATATGCATCAAAACGTAGCTAAATTTTAACTCTAGTATTTGATTTAAAAAAAAGAAATTAAGGCAAAAATCCCTCCTTCTTCTTGGTTGTAAGAGTTTGTCTGCTTCCGTCTATACCAATCAGTGTAGTGGGTTTGGGCTCTTATTCACACCGGCCTTGCACTGTCACGTATAATCTATCTATCTATCTATCTATCTATCTATCTATCTATCTATCTATCTATCTATCTATCTATCTATCTATCTATCTATCTATCTATCTATCTATCTATCTATCTATCTATCTATCTATCTGTCTGTCTGTCTGTCTGTCTGTCTATCTATCTATCTATCTATCTATCTATCTATCTATCTATCTATCTATCTATCTATCTCACTGTCTGTCTGTCTGTCTGTCTGTCTGTCATTTGTCTGTCTGTCTGTCAGTTGTGAACGTCCGTGCATTCATGCAAAGTCGCAAATAAAGGCGTGACCCTAAAAACGAAACAATTTATAAATAACCCTTTACATGTCTACTTCTCACAGATTATCATCTATCTTTTACGTGTAGTATAATTGATTTTTTGTTTGAGTTGATGTTTAACGTCCCAGTCAACAGCTATGGTTATGTCGGGACGTTGCCTCCATTTTGTGGGACCATTACCCAAAATTAGGGTGTCGAGACATCCAAAAAGTGTTTCAAATATAACCACCCAACAAAACCATTAAGCCTTGAATGTATGGATGGTTTGACTTGAAACACTTTTCCTGAGCAGACTCAGACACGAGCGGTTAACCAGTAATCAGATATGTCAGTAGTTAGCTTTGCCTGGTAGCACAGGCTGCCTTTGTATTTTATTTCCTTAGGCCCGAATGGGCGGGGCCAATATTCTAAACCGACCACCCTTAGTATAACTGTAACGAAAGCAACTTCCGTTTTCATTGCGAAAACATGCCCATGCAATAAAATATAAAGATTTTTTTTCAGATGTCAATATTAAAAATTTTGATATTTTCAATATTTATGCTCAAAACATACATTGTGAGCACACGTTAAAACCGCCTCGCCGAGGCGATTCTAACGTGTACCCACAATATATGTTTTGGATCAAAAATCAGAAAATTAGGTAAACCCCGGCATACCCAAGTTTTGCTATATTAAAATGGGGTATAAGGGGGTATACATTTCACGGACATGTTTTCCTGATGGAACCCGAAATATATGCATTCGTGAACCTGACACCACATGTATTTGACATTTGTTGGTCGTTTGTCTAATTGCATATACATGTACATGTAGTAACGAACACCATCTCTTGATAAATGTTACCGGATCAACGTAATTGTATAAAAATACTACGGTTATGAGGCTTGTTTAGAGGGGGGTGATGAATATCCCATATCCCTTATAAAAACCCCTAATATCCCAATATCCCGTAATATTTTTTGCAAATTACAAATAAAGCTATCTCCAGAACTAGTCATGATAATTTAGCCAGGTTGTCTGCAATCAGTTCCTTTCATCAATGTCTACTTCCATTTTACAAAATCAGAACCTTTAGATATGACCTTTAAGACACACATTTTGTAAATCAGCTGTGGGATCTGGCCCGTTGATGCTCCGCAAATTTTGAAAAGTTTTAGTTGAATCTGGAAAAAACTGATTAGAATTCTTTTGTCTTGAAAATATTACAATACATATTCTGATATAAATGGTAAAACTGTTAGTAAATATGATATGACATTCACACAAATAGGTCTAGACTAAGCTGCAGTTCATTTGCTTGAAGGCTTGAGGGTCTAGTGAGACTAATTTCGAGCATCGAAGTTGCGGAGATGATTTTCGTAGATGCGCATAGCCGTGGGTTCTGGGCGGCCTGTTTCCCAGGGAAAATTTTAAACCATATAACAGAATAACAATTCTGCAGTAATCTTGTGTTTATTTATTTTTTTTTAAATGTCACATTTAAATTTTGTTTTACATGCACGTTGCTATATGATTTTGTTAAGGTGATCGTGTTATTCATACTGAGTTATGATAAGCGTGATCATTCTTGTACAAGTCCATGAACAAATGCGGCGTCAGTGTGATATACGTAATCTACAAATATCACAATGTGTGTTAGCAGGAGCCTATAATCTCTCACATTATTGGCCACAGTCAAGCAAAACAAATTTGATGCGTTAGAACTGTCAAGAACAGAAAAGCACCAAAATGCACTATTTACATGTACATTATCTTCCACATGAAGTGGAATAAAACTGCGGAATACACCAGTTCTCAACCATAATTATAAAAAAAAAAAAAAAAAAAAAACACTTTGAATTAAATGCTGAAAAAAATCCCAGGACAAGGCTTTCTTTGAAATGAGCCTGTTAAAACAAACAAACTGACAGATACATTGCAATCTCTGCTGGAAGCAACAGCCAATAGACCCCTGTCTTCCTAAACCTAACGCTTACACCAGGTGATAGCTCTGCGAGAGATTATATGCTCCTGGAGTTAGTTTACCAGTTTTATTGTTTTAGATAATGGGGTGGTGTCTGGTGATCTTTACGGTGTTTGCTTGTGCTGCACAAATCAAAGGTAAGTACAACTGTGACAAAAAGTATGGTGAAAGTTTACCAGGCTCGATAGGCTCAGTCGACGGCATGTTTGAGTCACAATCAAACTATAAACTCGCACAACATCCTTTCACGAAGATATTTCCTTCTTCAGCTAACTACAAGACAATTAAAGAAAAAAGAAATAAACAAATTAGTACATGCATACTGTTTTCGAGAGTATTCATAAGCAAGCTAGGAAGATACTACTAGAACGCACCAACTCTTCCAAACTCTTTTTTTCCAAATTACAACAGATTACGGTTGAGGCCTGGCGCTCCGTAAAACTTATTGAAGTCCTCTGTTCCATTATGGTTAGACCACCAGACCTGGGAAGGAGTTATAGGTCCAGAAGGGGTTGGAAAGTGCAACAGCAATGGTCTCTTGCTTCTCAGGAAGTGTGCTGAGCATGATCTTCTAATCACCAACACAGTCTTCCGTCTACCTAATAGGAACAAAACATCCTGGATGCATCCCCGTTCCAAACACTGGCATCTCATAGACTATGTCATAGTGCGGAGAACAGACAGGCAGGATGTTAAAGTGACAAAGACTATGTGTGGTGCAGACTGCTGGACAGATCATAGACTGGTTGTCAGCAAACTCAACCTAAGAATACAGCCTGCGAGGCGACCTCAAGGCAAGAAAGCTCCTAAGAGACTGGATGTCTCAAAGCTGAATAAAGACAGCATGAGACAAGATTTCTTAACAGACATTTGCAACCAACTGGATGCAATGAATCTCAGTTCAGAGGACCCCGAAGAGAACTGGACAGTTTTCCATAAAACAGTTCTTTCTTCAGCTGCAAGCACCTTAGGCCATCCATCTCGCAAACATCAAGACTGGTTTGATGAGAATGATGATGAAATTCAGAGGCTTCTTGAAGAAAAGCACCGTTTGCTCAAGTTACATCAAGATGATACTAGCTCAGTATCAAAGAAAGCAGCCTACAGCAACATTTGTAAGACAGTCCAGACCAAGCTTAGGGACATGCAAGATTCCTGGCTGAGGAAGAAAACAGAAGAAATTCAGTCTTTTGCGGATAGAAAGGACATGAAGAAATTTCATGATGCACTGAAAACCATTTATGGTCCAAAGAGTTCTGGAGCCACCACATTGCTCAGTGCAGATGGAAACACTCTTCTCACAGATAAAGAAGCTATCTTGGAACGGTGGGCAGAACACTTCAATAGTGTGCTTAATTGACCATCAAGCATCAATCAGGATGCAATCGACAGACTTCCACAGATAGAGTGCAATGTTCTGTTAGAGGAATTTCCTACCGTTACGGAAACAAGAAAAGCAGTTCAACAACTATCATCTGGCAAAGCCCCAGGTGCAGATGCAATTCCTGCCGAAGTTAACAAGGCTGGGGGCTACCCATGGCAGAGAAACTGACAGAGTTGTTTCACTGTATGTGGAGGAAGGAGGCTATCCCACAAGAATTTAAGGATGCATCCATAATCCACCTATACAAGCGGAAAGGAAATCCTCAAGTCTGTGACAATCACAGAGGCATCTCCCTCCTATCAATTGCTGGGAAGATAATTGCAAAAATTCTGTTAAATCGTCTGAATGCTCATCTTGATCAGACGGGACTTATCCCAGAAAGTCAATGTGGATTCAGAAAAGACAGAGGGACAATAGACATGATCTTCACAGCAAGACAGCTTCAGAAGAAATGCCAAGAACAGAATGTAGATCTATTCATGACGTTTGTTGACCTCACTAAAGCTTTTGACACTGTTAGTCGTGATGGACTCTGGAAAATCATGGCCAAGTTTGGCTGTCCACCCAGATTCATAGCTATGGTGCGGCAGTTTCATTATGGCATGCAGGCACGTGTGCAAAATGATGGAGAGTTCTCTGAACCATTTGAAGTAACAAATGGCGTCAAACAAGGCTGTGTTCTGGCACCAACACTGTTCAGCATGATGTTTTCTGCCATGCTTATGGATGCTTTTCAGGACAGTGACACTGGTTTTCCAATCAGGTACCGTTTTGATGGCAACATATTCAACCTCAGAAGGTTGCAAGCCAAAACTAAGGTCCAGACTGATGTGCTAGATGAGCTCCTCTATGCAGATGATATGGATAAGAATGCCAACACAGAGGCAAAAATGCAAAGAGCCATGGATCAAGTCTCACAGTCATGTGATAACTATGATCTCACAATCAGCACAAAAAAGACAGAGGTTGTACACCAACCAGCCCCCGGAAAACCATATTATGAACCAACCATCACTGTGAATGGGCAAAAACTGAAAGTTGTTGACAAGTTCACCTACCTGGGAAGCACTCTCTCCAGAGCAGTGCATATTGATGATGAGGTCACTGCCAGAATTGCAAAAGCTAGTGTGGCATTCGGAAGACTCCGTGCAAATGTCTGGGAGCGAAATGGAATCAAGCTTGACACCAAGCTGAAAGTCTACAAGGCTGTGGTACTGCCAACCCTCTTGTATGCATGTGAGACCTGGACAGTATACCAACGCCATGCAAAGAGACTTAACCATTTCCACTTAAGCTGTTTGAGAAAGTTGTTAAAAATCAAGTGGCAGGACAAGAGTCCAGACACAGAGGTCCTGAGGAAAGCAGGGATGCAAAGCATGCATACAGTCTTAAAGCTAGCACAGCTAAGATGGACTGGCCATGTTATAAGAATGCCTGATGCGCGACTTCCAAAGAAAGTTTTCTATGGAGAACTACAGGAGGGAAAGCGCTCTCAAGGTGGCCAGAAGAAACGCTACAAAGACACCCTCAAAGCCTCTCTGAAGGATTTCGAAATACCAATGGGGTCCTGGGAACAGACTGCACAGGAGCGATCAAAGTGGCGAGGTCTCATCAACAAAGGAGCAGCTCTCTATGAAAAGAAGAGAATCTGTGAAGCTGAAAGAAAGCGAAGAGAGCGCAAAGCCAAAACAAATGTGCCACCAGCAGACTCTATGACATTGACTTGCTCTACTTGCAACCGACAGTTTAGAGCCAGAATTGGCCTAGTCAGCCATCAAAGAACTCACCAACACACATCAGCACTATTCAAGAAATAATGATGGTCTTTCTCATTAGTGAGAGACGAACTATCATGGTTATATTGTGATTGTTCTATATATTGTTTTTTATTCTGCCCGTATGTTTTTCTGTGTGTAAATAAACATGTCCTCAAAAGACACGCGAAAAAAACGAAACCCGTTTTCTTGAAAAGAATCAGTTTGATGGAGTTTCAAGTGATATGGATAATGAGTTATTACCGGTTACAATCGACCAACATTAAAGTTTTGATACATGTTTCATTATGACGTTGCAATGATGTTTGCGTACGAGCTCGTGTATTACAAAATTGCATCTGAAACATTCATGATTAATGCGATTAGAAAACAGATGGCATGAAGTAGTGGCCGAATGTCCAAACGAAAGAAATCGTAAAAAAAGAGTTAAAAATACCGCTTCTCGACGCTCCCAGTGGTCGCGTTTATCTGTTAAGGTCAGCCTACTGTTTTCAAATCGTCATTATTGTTCACTACAGACACAGTATGGTCTTTTATATTGCGATACTTAAGATGTTAGTTCAGTGTGTCAAATGCTATTTTATGGCTCTACAAGTTTTCGAGTATGTCTATTCACTTGCTAGAAAACGGCAGTTTACGTTAAAAATTAAAAAGACGTCGCGTACCAGAAGTATGCGTAGAAGCAGGCATATTTTTTTTTTTCTGATTTGATTTTGTCTCCCCCATGACTTTCGAACATCGGTGTTAGTTTGGAAACTTTTCGCAAGATACATAAAGGTCTAACTAGAAATGTGTGTTTGTAAAACACAATGTCCCGAACTATATGCTTGCCCCTAAACTGCCATATACACTGTATTTAACACAAGTCATGTTTTTGGAGTAAAGTCATAATGGAGTAAACAAAATAAAATTATGTCAAAACTTGACAGACAGTCCTAAAAAGTCAATCAGGTGATAGACTCCTAAGTCCCAATTAGTATACCAAATATGAAGGCTCTTGTTTAAATGCATTTTGAGATACCATGCAGACAAGGTTTTTGAATTTAGTTCTCAAAGGACAAAACTCAGAAAAGGGACCGGCAGACGATAAAAATATGAGTCAACTATTTTTCTTAATGAGGAATATGTATTTGAAATTTAAAAACCCTAGCATTTACCATTCAAACGTTTAACATTTAACCTTCAAGTGGAATTATCAACGAAATTTTCAAAATTCCATAATTTTATCAAAATTGGAGGTAAAGATCTCAAAAGAGTATCAGGTGATCCTCTCTTCAGCCGCAAAAAGTATTCAAAACATGAAGGCTTTTGTATAGATACCTTTTGAGATACCTTGCAAACAATGTTTTCAAATTTTGTATTCAAGGGGACATCACTCAAAAAGGGGCCAGTATGACCAGTACATGATAAAAAAAAAGGGTCAACTATTTTTTTAAGAGGGATATTATGAAATGTCTAAGCCCTAGCATGCACCGTTCAAAAGTTTCAAATTTCACCGAAAATTGGGGGGGGGGGAACAGTAAAAATTTCAAAATTCTTTGTCAAAATTTGAGATAAAGTTTAGCAGGTCATCGACATCTCATCCGCAATCAATATCCCAAATACGAAGTCTCTAGCTCAGATTATTTTTTAGATATCTTCAAATTTTGTTTTCAAAGGGACGTAAGTCAGAAAACGGCCCTGAAGAAATACATGTCAACTATTTTTTTCATGAGGAATACACATAATATGGAATATTAAATCCCTACCATGCACAGTTTAGAAGTAACAAAAAAGCGTAACAGACGTCCAGACAGACAGACAAGAAGAAAGTAGTATACCCTTCCAACTTTTTCAAAGTTGGGGAGCTATGGAAATGGGGAATAACTATTTTTTCACGGTAACGCGACAAGCGCAAGTCTTAACGTTATGATTTTTAAAATGTTTGACAGAGACTTAAAGGGACTATCGAAATTTATATCACTAAACTAAATTTTGGTGTTATGGAAACAAAAAATATCAAGCGAATTATATTTTTTTCGCGTTGACTTTCTTATGTGAATAAGATAAATGCAGTCAGCTGCCCCTTCATGTGTGCGGTTGACCTAGTATAGTTTATAATGTCTCGCCAGGCGTCTGTGTTGGTATTCTAAATTCAATTGTATCAATTTCCTGTCTTTTATAGAAATAGATCAGCTCTAGCAGTGAATTGTTGAGTAATAATTCACTGTTTGGAGATCAGTTGTAAAGCAGATCAAATCATGAGCGCGAAGCGCGAGTGACTTATCTGTGTACAACTGACCGACAAACAGTGAATTATTACTCAACAATTCAAACACTAGAGCTGATCTATTTCGATTCTAACACGCAATTAACAAAATAACTGAAAACATTATAAACCTTCAACTTCTTTAACTTTTCCACCATTGCACAGAAGAAATCCCGCCAAACTTTTAACTGTGTCGCAAATGTTTACACATGTTTGTCACGTTTGAACGCGTTGAAATGACGTTACATCGTCTAACGTCAAGGTAACGTGACTAATGGGATAGCTGACTCATATTTAATCAAAATGGCGTCAAAACGGCGCAAAATAACGTCACGCTTATTCGCCCAGTGAAATTGTTGCACAATATAATACGTTTTTAACCATTGGTTATATAGGCGATGTGTGTTAGAATGTTTCATTTCCCAAGAACAATGTGATAAATGGTGAAAGCTGTTGATAAAACTGAATTTTGCAAAAGTCCTTGACAGATTGAAATGCTGATTGACAGCTTTTCGATGGTATTGTGGTTCATTTCCATAAATCTCCAACGACCGATAACCTATGAATGTCGATTTCTTGCCACATTTTGGTCAGGTCACTTCCAAAAATATTTTTTGGAGTGATTTTATTCCGAGCTTCATATATAGACCAAGTGATTTTGTTGCTGTCTTTGTTGCGGATGCAAATAGTTAAATTTTTATAAATCGGCCATTGAAATATGACACAAACTGCGATAAAAGGCAAGTTATATAATTTATCTAAATTTTACACTTGGATAGTTACTCTATAGCACTAGACCTAAAATAAAAACATGGTGGAAAATTATTCTTAGTGTCCACCATTTATTCCCTCCGGATTTTTTTTATTTGAGAATATCTATTGAATTTACATTTGTTTCAATTGTAAATTGTTTCCTTAAGCAGATGTCTTAGTTTTGTGTGGTTCCCTTGTACAAGAGTTACCATGTTGTTATTCTTTACTTTCGTTTCCTAGGTGACAACCTTATCACAAGGATACGATCCCATGTCACTGCTACACAGTCATCAACCTGGGATGACTTTGACGCAGATAAAGCCATAGATGGGAACGATACACCATATCCAGATACGTGTCGTTGCTGCAGCGGCACGATTGGAGCTGCAACACCAGCAACATGGTTTAGACTGGATCTTGGAAATCACTATCTCATCACAACGATCATAATCACGGGCAGAAATGACGGTATATTTTGATTTTGTTAATATTTCTGAGTAACCAATATACCTTTGAATATATAGTACCTATAAAAGTTTACAAAGGTTTAATGTTATTATTTTGTGTGAATAATAAACTATTCTTTATGGTATCTATGACACTTTTAAAAACATGCTCTGTTCGTTTGATATTTTAATATCACTAGTACCCACCTTTTCTTTTTTATTTTTCACACTTTCTTAATTTAGCCAATGTCAGATAATATACTAGTTAAAAGTTCTAAACGGTGCCCAAGGTTTTTATCGATTTTCTCCGAAGCCAAAAGCACTAAATAATATAGTTTGCTTCATTTACTACACCAACATATCCGTAAAGATTTCCGCTAAGCAACTTGGCACAATTCAGAAACATGAACCAGGGAGACCTTGCCAAACAAATGTACCCTCAATAAAAAAAAAAACAAAAAAAAAAAAAAAAAAAAAAAAAAAACAAACATTCATTACGTGGTGGGATAATTGTTCACATTTTGACCATAATCGACAAAAGTTATGCTAGGGAAAAACAAAGTTTTACATGAACATGTTCAATATGGGTTTACCTTTTGAAATGAAAAGCTGTGAAAGCCAAAAAAGGGCGTTTCAAAATTTCACAATTTAAAAAATAATGAAATTTGCGATTTTGAAAATAAAAAAGGGAGTTCCACTATTCAATGGGAAGCTCTGCATGCTATGAGGACAATACTGTTAAAAGTTTCACTGCCTTTAGTCATTAAAGGATTTGTTTATTTTGAGATGTAAATAGAATTTTCAAAAAAAAAAAAAAATGTTTTTAAGAAAATCGATAAAGTGTAAGTGACCGGTTATAAAATGTAAGTGGCTGGTTATAAATTTTGGCTAGTGTAGTTTTCTGGTGCTTGGACTTAAATGACCCTTGGGGCATTGTTGACAACCCTTATGATGACTGAATGCACGCTTAGTTTTGTCCACTGCACATGTGATTTTTTCAACTAAATCTTATTGAAAAACATATATAGTAAGTATTTCAGAAATAAATATACTTTAAAGTATGTAACTTACACGAAATGAGTGTACACGAAATGAGTGTTCATTATACATACGATACAAAAATAATGAGCATGTATACTATGCATTGATTATTAAAGACCTTAGACAATAATACTTGAGTTCAGATACAAATGTCACCCCAGGGCCTAGGTTTGACTAAATACCAACCATGCATTATGTTATGTATGACAGTTACTTGTTGAAAGATGTGCATTCAGTACTGGTAAACTTCCCAAGGGAGTATGCCCAGGAAAGTATGATGTTATACATATGATGTTTACTTGTTGTCCTTAGCAATTATTTACTTTTAGTGTCCCAGATATTGGACATAAACAGGTTGTTTACTTCAGAATTTTCTAGAAATTTCAAATTGTTCTTTGACGGAAAAGTCCGGAAAAACCTGGAAAGATGTAGAATCTTCTAGAAAAATCTTTTTATGTCAAAAGAATATTGTGGAATTTTCTGGAAGGATAATGGCCTCTCTAGAATATTCCAGAACATTAAATTTTGGTAAACAACTTGTTATTTTTACACGGGTGGTAAAGTTTGGAACGACCTCCAAAAAGAGGTAGTGAATTTCTGTTCCAATCGCACATCCGGGAACCCGCGAGGTTGGTCCAAAGCCTAGAAACGGATAAACAAAGGTAGGTGTCGGTAGTTCTTTTGATTTTTTCTAAGTTTCTAGCGAAAAATGGATAATTATGGCAATGCTATGTCGTGTAAAGATGACTTCTCGATGCATACGGCCCAAAACTGCGGTTGAAACCGAAATAATTTCCGCTGGGTCGTTTTTAAAACGTCGAACACGACGTTGCTTTTTCACAACAGTTTGTCAACAACTGACACCTTTTTGCAAAATTTGTGGTTTTCCACGAAGAATACAGCTCCGGTACGCTCGCCCTGGGTAAACGAGCACTCTGTGTTATATATGCTGTTAAAAATCGCAACGGGGCGCATTATTTAAACAAATTATTGAGAAAATTCCAGTAGAGGTCGTTCCAATAAGTTGGAGCTTGGTCCAATTTGATTGAGATCGTTCCCAGTGCTCTCCTGTTTTATACAATTAAATTAATATCTGTGATATCAGACCAGCCACACTTAGACAAAAATGATGGCGTTTGAAATACTGTAATAATTTGGGGTTTGAAAGCGATTCTCCTACGACTGATAGCTTGCTAATGACCGTTTATAAGCGGTTTCTGGCTTGTGCTTTAAACATGAATTGTTCTTTGCAGAGCTTCAGATAGTTTTTTATTCCTGCTTTTATGTGTAAACCTATTTTCATGTTTTGTTGCTCTTTTTAAGACGTTTGGAACGCAAATGGATTGTGACACGATCATATTTTTCTTGATGTATTTCAGGAAAGGGTGATTTTGAAAAATAAAAGTATCATAAAACTATTGCAAAGACAGTACATGCGATTCTTGCTTTGTCGGGATTTCGTGTGATAAATTGTTTCGCTCTTTCTGTTGTTAAATGAGCCGCCTCGTGGGAAAACCAGGTCTGACACAAACCGGCCTGTACAGCTACAGAAGCAGGCTAGCTTGAAATTTTGGAGTTAAGTAGAGGAGGAATTGTACTATCCGAGTAGCGAAAACAAAGGCGCTGATCAGAGAAGCTGATCTGCGCCTTTGTTTTCGCCTATGCAGATTGTTGGTTTTCCCATGGGGCGGCTCAAATATACTAAACAAAAGGCTACACATACACTCCAACAAAAATTTGACAAAGGGTCACAAACCTGTTTGGGTCAATTCAGTGGTACCTGTAACAAAACTCACCTAAATAAGCTCAGTACATGAGACATGGATTGTTCCATCTGCCCGTGTCATGAGCCCATGCTTGCCATTTCGGTTGAAAACACGTAGTCGGTTGAAAACACGTAGTACTGATTTGACACCGTCACACCTTACCTTTCCAAATGCTTGTGGCAAGATACTGTTCGCATAAACAGAAACAAAGCTAAGTGCAAGATGTTGCCAAAAAGGAATAGAAGGTTTGGTGCTATAAAAGTTTTACAATGGGATGAATTGATAGAAATTCATGTAAAGGTTAATAATATGTGCACAGCGTTTTTACTTTTGTTCAGTATATATAATTAATGAGTTCTGCAGATTAAAGTAATACCTGAGTTTAAGACGGGGGATGTGTGATATTTTGTTGGGAAAGGCTTCGATCACACTTTGAGATTGGGTCGGGTCTCTCTCTCTCTCTCTCTCTCTCTCTCTCTCTCTCTCTCTCTCTGTAGACCTTCCAACTTCCATATAACTATATTTGTATTTGTTTTTGATGTTTTATTTTTTTAGATAATTTTGATTGATTATGCCATCTACTAGTATGTCATCTACTAGTCTGCCATCTACTAGTATACCATCTACTAGTATGCTATCTACTAGTTTGCCATCTACTAGTATGTCATCTACTAGTATGCCATCTACTAATGGCGCCAGTCATGCAAGTACAAGTTGTGCTGTGTACCAATGTAAAAAGGCAAAAATGGACAATTAAAACACAGAAAAAAGTCAATACGAGGGCTGATCGGAAAGTACGTATAAAATGTTCTCATTTCTTTAGCTTTTATCATTTCGAGATAAACTTTCATCACAGTATGCAGCAATATATATGCAGTTATTCCATTGCAACAAAGCATGCATTATATGCACACGTGCGTTGCAGCTGTCGTTATGGAAACACCGCCTAACGTTATGCGGCGCAACGTTACGTCGAAGCTTTATTCTTTCAAAATACTTCATAGTTCAAAGTATTGTTACAACAGTTTTGATTGCGTATACCCATATTTTGTTTAATACGTATTAACTACAACGTACACGGCTTATGTTTGTAAAGTTACGGTTTTTATCGAATGGATTTGTCTCTAGAGTTTCGCAAATACCGACTCTGTCAAATAGACAAAATAAACTGTTAAGATTTTCGACAATGTTGCATTTTCGCGAAGTCATTTTTTAAAAGTATATAGGGATTTACTGCAATGTCGAAACGTTCTTATTCTTGACATTGTCTCTACTATAATGGTTTATGTCAGTCTTTTTATCATTTCGTTGATCTTCGGCCAGAAAACAAGGTGTTGAATTTAACTTTACAAAATGAAATGGAAATTCTAGCATATTTTAGGCTTACCTGTTTAATTCAATTTCACCTTATTAGTAGATAAAGCATCAGAATAACGTATGTTTTCGAAAAATGGTCAACCAATGCTAGAAAATTATTTTTCATGACAAAAATGTCGACCAATTTTACCAAACCCCAAAATACTCTAAGAAAGTCGACCCAGGGGTACAGGTGCGCCGGGTCACGTGAAGTGACGTCATTACGCTGTCTCGTGCATGAAGGTCTGACGTCATTGTTTTAAAATGACAATGGCACTCAATTACAAACGGATCAATGTCTATTCGTACTAAATTTCATATCAATCGGTTGACGCAAACTTATTTTACAGCATTTTTATACGTACTTTCCGATCACCCCTCGTATAAGCAAAATTTGACAATCTTGTTTAATACAAATACTTTTCTATGTAACATTTGCTACTTATCAATCATCATTGGCAAATTATACAATAGAATTATAAAATTCAGGATCGGCAATTTCAGCCTATGCGGATTGCCAGCTTTACCCGATCCAGGATATGCCTGCCATGTTGGTGACACAATGTTCATCCGGATTCAATAAATGTCAACCGCCCATTTTTGTCTGAGTGTGGCTGGTCTGATATCACAGATATTAATTTCATTGTATAAAACAGGAGAGCACTGGGAACGATCTCATTCAAATTGGACCAAGCTCCAACTTATTGGAACGACCTCTACTGGAATTTTCTCAATAATTTGTTTAAATAATGCGCCCCGTTGCGATTTTTAACAGCATATATAATACAGAGTGCTCGTTTCCCCAGGGCGAGCGTACCGGAGCTGTATTCTTCGTGGGAAACCACAAATTTTGCAAAAAGGTGTCAGTTGTTGACAAACTGTTGTGAAAAAGCAACGTCGTGTTCGACGTTTTAAAAACGACCCAGCGGAAATTATTTCGGTTTCAACCGCAGTTTTGGGCCGTATGCATCGAGAAGTCATCTTTACATGACATAGCATTGCCATCATTATCCATTTTTCGCTAGAAACTTAGAAAAAATCAAACGAACTACCGACACCTACCTTTGTTTATCCGTTTCTAGCCTTTGGACCAACCTCGCGAGTTCCTGGATGTGCGATTGGAACAGAAATTCACTACCTCTTTTTGGAGGTCGTTCCAAACTTTACCACCCGTGTTTTAGTATATGATATCATAGAATTTGCTGGAAGAATCCTGAATGTTCCTCAGTGCTATATAAGGGCTACAAATTTTCATAAGGACAATCTTTGGGTACTGTTACTATTAAGAAGTCAAAATCTATCTTACTGGAATTTAAACTTATTCTTGGATTACTTTGTGATATTCGATTCTGGATTGGGACATAGTGCTATTTTGAAACAAACTTTAATTCTTGGGATCAGAAACTGATACAGACTTGTGTTAAAAAATTCTGAGGGACATTCAGACATTCTTTAAGGGAATTAACATCTTGAAAGGTATTGTACATTCATTTTTGTTTGATTGTATATATGCTTTTGATTGTTTCACATGTAATTACTGGTTAAATCACTTCTAAATAGATTTGTTAAATTTTAAACAAAGCTTGTTGCTGGCTAACCAACTTGTTGGTTTCCTTAATTTTCTAGTTACGCCTGGCACGTAACAATTAATAACTGCAACTGTTATTCGATGCCTCGGAAGTCAACAGTTGACTATTGTTTCAGGTGTCCTCTTTCAAACGCAGAATTTCACAATCTACGATAAGTTTCGAGGTCTAGGAGATACAACGAAACCGATTTATGAGAATATTGCCTATGGTAGAGAGTACAACTTCACGATGCACCTCAGTCCACCACTTTATCTTCGCTACTTGGAAATTACGAAGTCAGACAAAATTGCATTGACAATATGCGAAATTAAACTGATAGAAAGTAAGTGGCGTATGGGGAACAGCAGAGTACCCATTATAAATTCATATTTATTGTTCTTCCCTCGCAACTGATTTTAGCTTACTTGAGTCGAATCTCAGTTTTATGATTATTTGCCATTACTGCAGCAGGTGTTGTGCCATGTGGCGGCCCAAAAAGTCTCCCCGTACATCATCCTAGTGCACATTATATTTTCCTTTTGGTCCGTTGAGATCAGTGAGCGTATTCCGAGAAATCAGAAATTTATTATCGGTTTAGATTCATTTTCTAAACAACAATTTAAATATTTTGCCCCACTTGGATTATACTACTCTTTGTTTCGACTACCCTATGTAACTTGCAAAAATTACAGTAATTCTCTTTGGCTCCATGTTGCCAGATCTTTAGGGTCACTGAAGAGGCTTAAAGGAGAATGCAATATTCAACAACAAAGCTTTTACATTTTAAGATCTTATTAAAGCTAACAGTTGACATTTGAACATTTAAAAGTTTGGAACGAAGTGACTTTTGGTCGCCATTTTGAATATTCAATTAGAAAACTGTTAAGTCAAGAGCTATTAATAAATTGTAAATTTCATAATTAATATGGTGAAACATGACCAGAATTGATAGAAAATCAACAGCAGATAACATTTAAATAACAGTAATATTAACAGAAATATGTTGATACTGTTTCATTTATATTGATTATGCATATCTAATTAGGAATTTATGACGTCATAAAGCCACATAAATATCCAAGATGGCCGCCTCCTTAAACAGAAATGAAGGAAAATTCAAAACATCATAAATTTCTTAATGTTCATCCGATTCGAATAAAAGTTGTACCACATTGTTAAGCAAGATGAGTACTTTCATTTCCGATACATTGTATGTAAAGCTTGCCTTTCCTTTTAAGTATTCGAAACCGCGGTATGGCACATCTCCTTTCTCATTGATATGTTCACTGCTCTCAAAGGATTTCATGTTATTTTTATTTGCTATTACTGCAGCTGGTGTTGTGCCGTGTATTAGCCCTAAAACGTCTCATTGTACATCATCCATAGTGCAGATTGTATTTTCCTTATGGCCCTTTCAGTTCAGCAAGGGTATTCTGAGAAATCAGAAATTTATTATCAATTTTGATGTATTATCTAATCAACGTTTAATACATTTGGGCCAATTTGGATTATACGAGTCTATGTATCGACTACCCTGTTGAAAGTTGCAAAAATTACAGTTATTTGCTTTTGCACCATTTTGCCAAATCTTTAGGGTCACTGAAGTGGCTTAGGTAGCCGAAACCGCGGTATGGCAAATCCTCTTTCTCATTGATATGTTAACTGCTCTTAAAGGACCTCAGTTTTATTTTTATTCACAAGGTGAGCTTATTGGAACACTCGGACTCAAACCAAGTCGGACCTTAGATACAACTCGGACGCAAACGTTATAACTCGAACTCAGTTTAGAGACGGAACGACTCGGACCGAAAGTTAAGGACGACAATATGACCAATGGCTATTTATTGATAAATTAAATGTGGATTAAACGTGTATGTGAAACAATGGTTATTCAACTCGTACAGTCCCATTTTGTAAACATGTCGTGGCAAATGTCATATTGGTTCCTTGTTCCGTTAAATAAACACGTAAACGGGATAAAGACGGTCACGGGGGTGCGACAATAAACAATGCAAAGATTTTGAACCTGGTCACCGTATTTATTTTCAATGAATAGGATGACTACAAATTATTACTCGCTAAATGATTGGCTACAAATTATTACTTGCTAATATCATGTATAAACTAGGTTTATATTTTCTGTGGCTGTGCAGATTAGTCTATGTGCCTCTCTACATCCAAAGAAATTCAGCTTTCAAGCCCTAAGTTTAACAAAATTCATAAATTGCATGGCGGTGTCATTCATATGTATTGTTTGTTTGTGCGTTTGATTTGACGTTTTACGTCAACAGATTTGGTGATGTTGGAACGTTGCCTCCATTTTATGGAGCATCTATCGTATACTGGGAATGTCAAGGCATCAGGAATGTACTATCGGAGTCGACAATTTAAAGAACATACATGTATATTTACTTAATATGCCCAGATCACCTGTCATTTTACTTCATAGCAATGGGAAGTTCCGATGACGTTTATTGGGTGCTCCCACTTCTACTGGTACACAACTGTAATTACAAATACTTGCCATAGACCGCAAAATTTTCAAACTAACTATTTATGCAACAAAACGTAAGCACATTCTACACATTTTGACTGAAGATTAAGTATACAAAAGTATAGATGTTTATTTTATATCGCAAAACTTTGCTCAGCTTGCTAATCCGTCTTTATAACGAGGTACATTTAACACTTTAACAGAAGTGACAGAACTGTGTTTGTATGTCACCTACGATATCTCTCGGTATTTGTAGTTATTACAATATGCCAGCTTTAGTGCTTTAGTTACATTTCTGATATTGTTTGTTTATTCATAGTATTGTAGAAAATAAAGTCTGTTGGTTCATATTTCAAATAATTTATATTGAAATAACAAACTTCCTTAGGAAAACACGTCATATGTCACGTGATTTTGGCATACGTTGTTAGTGTCTTATTGCTCTCAAAGGTAAACGTAGTTAACGTCGACATGGTAGAGTAATATGTAGCGAACAGTGATTTACTAAATGCATTCACGCTAGCATAATAATTATTACGCTACGCAAATGGCGTGTATGCTTGAGAGCAATATGGAAGATAAAGACTGTGAAAAACATATACATAATTCTGAAGAATACAGATATGTAAGAAGGGAAATTGCTGTGATAAATTTTTGTTGCGAGAGAAATAAAATGTAGGCAAACAAATAAATTTTTAATATTCACTTCGCCCTACGACTTAATCATAAATCATCGCTCGTGGGTAAAGCCCGTCTCACACAGAACACACGGCTTACACGGTTGGCCACCCGTGTGAACCGTACATACAACCGAATATACCGTGGCCTTATCCGACTTACACTCGGGCCATTCGAGTGTATCCGTGTAAGCCGTGTATAATTTTTAAAACTTTTAAAAAACTGGCACGGGTGCGATGTCCGTGTCTAATCGTTTAAGCGATCGTACCAGACCGTGAGAGACCGTGTGAGCCCGTACGAGACCGTATATACAACCGTACATGCCAAAATTCAGCCAAAATTATCTCAATGTTTATCAGTCTTATCATGATTTCTAATTCTCTTATTCTGTCATCTGCCATTTTGTAATAATGCTCCACTGAAAGTTCGAAAATTTATGAAGCCAAGCCATCAAAACGAGCCAATTTATATCAAACCATACACGAATGTGTGATAATTCGAGCATAACTCGAACAAAAAACGATGGGACCGTATATAAACCCTGTAAATGTCCAGTAAATCGTGTAAACGTCGTGTTTAATCGTACTAGGCCGTAACAGACCGAACTAGACCGTACTTGAAACCGTAAAACAATCGTATGAAAATCGTTTGCAAATCGTGTTCAAACCGTGACAAACATTGCTTGATCGAGTATATCCGTGCTTTGTTCGTACTCACTCTTGCTACATTCGAGTCTAAATCGTACCAACGCATCCTCAGGCACGGTTGGAGCTCAATACTCGTACCAGTCAATCCGTGTATAACCGAGTAAACCGTATTGGAACCGTGTGCCCAACCGTGTTCTGTGTGAGACGGCCTTAAACTAGGTTATCGTTGGTCGCCATACAATCGTGTATGAATCAGGAAAATTTGAAGAATAAACAAATGACATTAATTGAGGGACTGGGAGCAATACTATATGTACAGTACACTGTTTGGGTTCATGAAGAGACCATACATTGCATTTTTGCCTAGAAGACCACATATCCTCTACGAGTACATGAAAATATGTTCTGGCAGTCATGTCGCTTGAAGTACGTGACGCGGTTTAACTGGTGTAATCCCGGGGTTCCATAGCGATCTAAGGTTTCGAAATGTTTTTAGAAGATGAATACCTTGCACTATGTGAAAACTTTATGAAAAAAAAAAAAGAAAAAAAAAAAAAAAAAAAAAAAAAAAAAAAAAAAAAACACGCTTCGTAATCCTTTTTTTTTTTTTTTTTTTTGTTTGTTTGTAACTCAAGAAAACCACCACAGTGATAGTATCTGACAAAACGTGCATATGTTTTTCTGAATAGCATTATACTGCTTGCAGCTCTTTCATTTGAACTTGCGTTAGCGACTTGTTGCGTCCAGAAATTATGCACTTTGTCGGCGGAAATCTGTCCAAGCATCAATTGCTATGTTTGAAGCGTCAGTTACTAACTGGCAGTCTTTATTAAGTGTATTAAGTATATTTTCAACAATTATACCGCCCACTTTCACAAAATATCTGTTTCTTTATTGCAGAAGAAAATCTCATTCAACAAATCAGAAAATCCGTAACCACCGACCAGACATCGACATATTCAACTTTCTCATCCGATAAAGCTATTGACGGCGTGGATACCCCGACGCCAAATTCTTGCAACTGTTGCAGTTGTACAAACTCTTGTCCATCCCAGTGGAGAATTAGCCTGGGTGACAATTATCCAATCGAAGCCATTATTTTCATCGGACGAAATGACTGTAAGTATGTTTTCCTCAAAACCTTATCTTTGAAACATTTAAGTATTTCGAGTTTCTTTAAATCGCTAAAGACAAATCGAACAATGGGGAAATTTTTCGTAACGTCAAAACGCTATTTGTACGTTGCGTTATAACGCACCGTATAAAAATGAATGTGGTACTTATATAAATTTTGAAATATTAGCCTATAAAAAAACTCCTTCAGTGAATTTTAACGTAATTTTACGCAAAGTTAACACTTTTTCCTGTTCTCGTGATTGTCCGTTTTGCAATTTTAAGTCGGAAAACAAAATAAGTAGTATATTGTGATACTGTGCCAATTCCTGTTCCATTGCAACATACCCTAGAACCCGAAATCCTGTATCTCGCATATTTAGCGTTGGAGGTGACATCATCTGCTATAGTTGGTTTGAATGCATTTTTGGCTAGTCCTAACCTTCCCTAAGAAGGATTAGGTGGGCTGCTCTGGAAATTCTTTTGGCACGACAGTCTAATCAGGTGATGTTGTATGGTACTGCTATGAAATAAGCTTTATTATATCTAATAAACAGACAACTATATACCTTTCCATTATCCAGTCATTTTCTCTGTCTGTATGACTTGCTTTTGTATTTCAAACAATTTTAGAAACTATTGATTTGATTATGAAACACCTTATTGCTAAAACATTTTTCTGTATTAGTATTTTTACCACTTTACATGTAAAATTACCCCACCCACCTTAATAATATGCATGTATGCGATTTTAATGTTAATCTTCTTATGGTTAGTTTGTTTTTAACAATCTAACATCTTTAACATGCTAAAACAATAGCCTGAAAAGCAATAAAACTGTTTACTAAACTGTATGGACCTATACTTAAGGTTATACCTAAATGTGGTAATGCATCAATAGTATCAAACAGCGTAAAATCAACTACATGCACATTCGTACTAGAGAATATTTTCACGAAGTCTTGGTTTGAAAATATTTCTAAATTAGACATTCTTCCTTTTCAATGACTTATTCAAGTTAATGGCAAAAGAAATGTGAACTAAGAACTGATAATTTGCCTCTGTGCACAGGAGCGGTGGCTGCTACGCGACTGACAGCCCGACAATAACTAATTACCGAGGGTGTAATGCATTAAAACAATCAGGACTATAATTAAAAGTGAAGTTTGTGGCATTGTCTTAGAGCTGAATGATGCATATTAAATCAATTTAGGTATATTTGCTAATGGTCAAACTCAGTACAAACACAAGATACCAATTGTATGGACGCTTAAGCATTATTTTGGAATATTTCTGATACTTACCTTACTATACACTGAAATCAAATATTGTCTCTTATCCTAGAACACAAAAACCTGTATCTCTCATATTTTGAGTTTGAGGTGACATTTGCTATAGTTGGTTTGAATGTTTTTAAGTAGTCCTCACCTTCCCGATGAAGGATCAAGTGGGCTATTCTTGAATTTTATTTGGCATACTGCTCAAATTCATTGATGTATGGAGGTATTGTTATGACAAAAAGCTATATATCCTATGAAAAGTCTGCTAAAATATAATATATAAATTGGTTCTTGTTTCTTATTAGCTCACCTGAGCCGTTAGGCTCACAAGGTGAGCTTATAGGATGGCCATGATCCGGCGTCCGTCCGTCCGTCGTCCGTCCGTCGTCGTCCGTCCGTCGTCCGTCCACAATTTCAAAGATCTTCTCCTCTGAAATTACTTGGCCAATCAAAGCCAAATTTTATATGAAGCATCTATAGGAAGGGGGAACCAATGTGTATATAAGAAATCCAGGTCACATGACCAAGATGGCCGCCATGCCCATATATGGTAAAAACCCTTCAAAAATCTTCTTCTCCAGAACCGGTGGACCGATTTCAACGAAACTTGGCATGAAGCATCGATGGCTCAAGCACTTCAATGTATACATAAATCATGGCCCTGTGATGACCTTGACCTATTTTACAGCACGGTCAACATAGGTCGTCAATGCATTTGAATGGGGAAAACTTTTAAAATGTCATTTTAAGTAAACGTCTTGCAGGAAATGGGCAGTAGGACTGAATATTAATGATTCTGAAAAAAATTGCACCCCAGGGGCTCATATGCCCCCACCCCGGGGCAATATACATGTATATTATCATAATATTCAAACATCATCTCCTCTGAAACCGCTTGGCCAATTAAAGCCAAATTTTATGTGAAGCATCAATAGGAAGGGGTTACCAATGTGTATATAAGAAATCCAGGTCACATGACCAAGATGGCCGCCATGCCCATATATGGTAAAAACCCTTCAAAAATCTTCTTCTCCAGAACCGGTGGACCGATTTCAACGAAACTTGGCATGAAGCATTGATGGCTCAAGCACTTCAATATGTATATAAATCATGGCCATGTGATGACCTTGACCTATTTTACAGCAAGGTCAACATAGGTCGTCAATGCATTTGAATGGGGAAAACTTTTAAAATGTCATTTTAAGTAAAAGTCTTGCAGGAAATGGGCAGTAGGACTGAATATTAATGATTCTGAAAAAATTTGCACCCCAGGGGCTCATATGCCCCCACCCCGGGGCAATATACATGTATATTATCATAATATTCAAACATCATCTCCTCTGAAACCGCTTGGCCAATTAAAGCCAAATTTTATGTGAAGCATCAATAGGAAGGGGTAACCAATGTGTATATAAATAATCAAGGTCACATAACCAAGATGGCCGCCATGCCCATATATGGTAAAAACCCTTCCAAAATCTTCTTCTCCGGAACCGGTACACTGATTTCAAAGAAACTTGGCATGGAGCATTGATGGCTCAAGTACTACAATGTGTATATAAATCATGACCCTGTGATGACCTTGACTTTTTTATGGCAAGGTCAACATAGGTCGCCTATGCATTTGAATGGGGAAAACTTTTAAAAAGTAATTTGAGGTGAAAATCTTGCAGGAATGGGTAGTTTGACTGAATATTAATGATTCTGAAAAAAAAAATGGACCCAAGGGGCTCATCCGCCCCCACCCCGGGGCAATATACATGTATATTACCAAAATATTCAAACATCTTCTTCTCTGAAACCACTTGGCCAATCAAAGCCAAATTTTATGTGAAGCATTTATAGAATGAGGGAACCAATGTGTATATAAATGATCCAGGTCACATGACCAAGATGGCCGCCATGCCCATATATGGAAAAAACCCTTCCAAAATCTTCTTCTCTGGAACCGGTGGACCGATTTCAACAAAACTTGGCATGAAACATCAATGGCTTAAGTACTACAATGTATATATAAATCATGACCCTGTGATGACCTTGACCTATTTTACGACAAGGTCAACATAGGTTGCCTATGCCTTTGAATGGGGATAACTGTTATTTGTCGGTTGAAGGGAAAGACTTGCAGGAAATTGGCAAATGGACAGGATATTGATTATTATGAAGAAAAATAATGGACACCAGGGAATCATCTGCCCCTTTACTGGGGCTTTTTTCCATAATATGCAAACATGTTTATTGGTATATACGTACAACAGATCTCAGGTGAGCGTTTACAGGACCATTGGTCCTCTGGTTTATTAGTTACTTTCCAATGCATTGTATATTGTTTGTAAGCAAAAGTATAAAGTGCAGTCTCATTTTACACTAAAAACCTCATGATCTTTTGAAATTATGGCATTATTTCAAACAGAATTACCCCACCAACTTTAAAACTCTGCATATAATTGATACTCTGTACCTGATTGTTAGTTTGGTTTTTTCCCACCTCGGTTTTTGGAGTGGGAATCTTTTTCTGATTGCGCCTTTTATTTATTAGTTACTTTCCAATGCACTGTATATTGTTTGTAAGCAAACGTATAAAGTGCAGTCTTATTTTACACGTAAAATCTCATGATCTTTTGAAACTATGGCATTATTTCACACAGAATTACCCCACCAACTTTAAACTCTGCATATTGTTGATACTCTGTCTAAAAATTTCCGAAGTATTACTCCCATTTAAATGAAACTATAAATTATATATTATGTTATTATATATTACAGGCAACTGTGCAGTGCCTTAGTAATACATGTAATTGGATGCCATTTGAAGCCTTACAGGTCAATTTGCAGCCAATTTACAGGTAATTTTGTGAGTCAATGTCATATTCCTTATTTCTTAAAAATATTGAAAGATAAAGTCGCACGATTTATATATCTAAATATGGATCAATAGAGCATTGTCGTAGCAATTTTATGATGCCATCTACATCTCAATAGGGCCATGAAAAGCCAAGATGCAGTAACTTTTGTAAGTATACCCCTTTAATTTGTCCTCATTTTTTTCTAATTATTTAAGTTTTCATAAATATTTTTGAAAATTGAAATCACATTATGAATTAATTTGAACATATACAAATAGACAATTGTCTAGGATATCATTTTGCACCATTTTCAGCTCTTTATGGCCATTTGAGGCCATGATAGAAGGACTTTTGTATGTACAACCCATTATCGTTTCCGCGTTTTTTTCCCAATAAGTTTTACGCATGCATAAAATTATAAAAAACATTTAATCGTATGGTTAATATATCTGAATACCAGCTAATGTGCCTTAGTCAAAGCAATCATTTAACACCATTTTCAGCTATTTGGGGCCACCAGAGGCTGAGACACAAGAACTTATGTTAGTATACCCCTTCATTTTTCCTCAATTTCTGTTTAAGTATTTATGTTTTCAATAATATTTTTGAAACTTGAAACCATATGAATAATTTATATGATTAAACTCTAATAGATAATTGTCTAAACAATCATTTGATGCAATTTTCAGCTCTTTATAATCATTGGTTGACTAGAAACAAGAACTTATGTAAGTGTACCCCTTTATTTTTTCCGCATTTTTCCTTCATCTTCTATGCCTTCACAAAAATTATTAGCACTCACAGTCACTCTGATTTATATATATGAATACAAACCTATAGAACAAAGTTAAAGCAATCTTTTGACACCACTTTCAGTTATTCAGGCCCATCAGAGTCCAAGATATAAGATTTATTGTAAGTATACCCCATTTTATTTTCCTAACTTTTTCTTTGATTATCTATGTTTTCAATAATATTTTAAAACTTGAAATCATTTTATTAATTCGTCCGATTTCATAACAAAAGATAATTGTCATAGCAATTATTTAACACCATTTTCAGCTTTTTATAGTCATCTGATGCCATGATACAAGGACCTTTGTATGTATACTCTGTCATCGTTTCCGCATTTTTTCTATATTTTTTACGTATTCATAAAAATCATGAATACATTTAATCATATGGTTAATATATCTGAATACCAACCAACGTGCCTTGGTCAAAGCAATCATTTAACACAATATCCAGCCATTTTGTGCCGCCAGAGGCCGAGATGTAAGAACTTTAGTAAGTATACCCCTATATTTTTTCTTCTATTTTTCTTTGACTATTTACGATTTCAATGATATTTTTGAAACTTGAAATCATATGATTAACTTATCTGATTACAAACCAATAAATAATTGTTTAAACGATTGGTTGATGCCATTTTCTGCTCTATATAATCATTGTTTGACTAGAAACAGGAACTTTTGTAAGTATACCCCCTTATTTTTCTGACATTTTTCCTCCATCTTCTAGCCTTCATAAACACCATCACCACTTAGAGTCATGTGATTTATATATATGAATACAAGCTTATAGAGCAAGTCAAAGCAATCATTTGTTACCATTTTCAGCTATACAGGCTCGTAAGAGACCAAGATACAAGCTTTTTTGTGCATTTACCCCTTTACTTTTACCACATTTTCCCCATATCTTCTATGCCTTCGTAAAAATATTACAACTTTGAGTCACATGATTAATGTATATGAATACAAGCTTATATATCAAAATCAAAGCGATCATTTGACACCATTTTCAGCCATTCATAAGTATACCCCTTTTATTTTTCCTCATTTTTTTTTCTTTAATTACCTATAATTTCAATATTAGTTTTAAACTTTTAAATCATAATGATTAATTAATCCGATTTCATACCAAAAGATAATTATCTCAGCAATTATTTTACACCATTTTCTGCTCTAAATGAGCATTGAATGCCTAGAAACAAGAACTTTTTTGTGTATACACCTTTTATTTTTCTGCATTGTTCCTCTATTTTCAATGCATTCATCAAAAATATTAATACTTTAAACATAAGATTTATTTATCTGAAAACCAGCCTGTAGAACCAAGTCTAAGTAATCATAAAACACCATTTCAGCTATTTAGAGCTATCAGGGGCAGAGATACCAGAACTTTTGTAGGTATACCTCTTTATTTTTTCCGCTATTTTGTGTGTTTGTTTGTTTGTTTGTTTCATAACTTTTTTGTCACTTTAAGCCTCATTATTATATATCTGACAGTGACCAACTTTACATTGTTTCAACATTTGTTTTTCGATACCATTTCCAGCCTTTCAGGACCGTGAGAAGATGAAGTACAATAACTTTGGTAGATATAGCCTTTCATTTTTATAGACCACACTAAATACATCGATATGGATATACCTACGTATAATGTATTGAACAGGGATTGATACCTTTTTGGTGCACGAATGTGGCCCATTTAGTTTTTCTGATTTCGCCTTCCAAATGTTTCATTTTAACTAGATGAAAATATAAATTGTTTTGTACATAAAATAACTGATTCTGGCAAATTACGTGCTACACACATACAGTTGAACAGACCAAGAACGGTCAGCTGTGTATACAAGTACCCAGACAGGCACAAAGACAGAGTGTAATCTCGATCAATGATAATGTTTCAAATAAAAGTATCTAAAACGCAAAGCTATAGATAAATTTCGAACACGCACATTGCTTGAAAGTGGGTGGGGTAACTTGGCATGACCAATCCCAACATTATAAAGGATTCATAGCACTTTATGATCTTTAAATTCATTTTGAATTGTGTGAAATTATTCATATTCAAAGTATTTGCATAAATGTGCATTGTTTTATTAATCAAAACAGCACAATGACCCCATAACTGATGTAAAAATCTGCTTTGTATGGAATGCGTATTTTCCCATGGTACCTCAGAACATGGTGTGAGTAAACCTATCTGCCAAAAAATTTTCAAGAGCAGCCCACCTTAACCATTTATGGGAAGGTTAAAACTATTCAAAAAATGCATTCAAACTAACTATAGCAGAAGATGTCACCTCCTTCAAAAATTACCCTGGCTGGATTCTAGGGTACATAAGATATCGATCGATTTTTATGGCGTCGAAATGATTGAGATATGGTCAGTAATCTAAGGAGCTCTCGTGATTTTTGTCACAAGTTATCAAGCGATTTTCCACTAATATTCGACATTTTCTTACAATAAATTGCCTAAAATGCAATTGAAACTTGAACTAATCCCCAAGACTAGCAACAGATTTTCCAAAAACATTGTTTGAAAAACAAGCAAACCGGCTTTTTCCCATGCATAATTAGTTGCCATATACAAAAATTCACAAGATATACAATATATACTTACTTAGATTAGTGTTGGATCTGCGGTATTAAGGATTATACCGACACCAGGCCGAAAATTCTATTCAGAGCTATGTATCGCTAGTTACGGGTTTTGAAAATGGAGAAATTATGCAAAACGAACGTATTTACTTAAGGTCTAAAAAGCGTCCGTACAGTATGGTTAAGTTTTTGAATAGCTTTTACGCCAATAACACCATAATAAAGGCAACGTTACGTTGAATTTCGATCAACGTCGTGCATTTTTTTTTCTTGACGCAATGACTTTGAAATTCGCGACACTGCACTGATTTTAACTGCATGATTAAACAATCACACTGCATGTTCTAAACCTTTACTTTATATCAACACAGAAATATTGCGCTACACATTTATTATCTATAACCTCAAGTTGCAATTTAAACGAGTTTAACAATTCCATAAGTACAAAATCACAAAAACGACGGTAAGCAAATTCAAAGGAGGTTGGATTACGTTATTGTCTGTAGTATTTGTCCTTTCAGTACATGCTTTTGTCTTCGCACCAACTTATTTAACAAATTAACATTACATTAAGAAAAGTAATTTTCGCGAATCGTTATCAGCTAGTTTTTGGATAATACTAAATTTACTATGTAACACGTACATGTATTAAGGCAAAACAAAACAAACCAAAATCACAAATTTACCAAACATTTGTTACATATTCATTTTTTATCAAAGCTCACGCGTGATGAAGCATATATACACTAAACAACATCAAGTATTCTTGTAATGTATTGCCAAAATGTACAACAAATGCATTTTTGCACACTAACTGGATGTTTTTCTTACCGGTGTAAATCAAAATTACGCCCGGTGACTTCCATTTTTAGCTCTCACCTGAGCCGTTAGGCTCACAAGGTGAGCTTATAGGACGACCATGATCCGGCGTTCACCCGTCGTCCGTCGGTGCTCACAAGGTGAACTTATATGATAACCATGATCCGGCGTCCGTCCGTCGTCCGTCCGTGCTCACAAGCTAATTAAGGTGAGCTTATAGGATGACCATGATCCGGTGTCCGTCCGTCGTCCGTCCGTCCACAATTTCAAAGATCTTCTCCTCTGAAACCGCTTACCCAATCAAAGCCAAATTTTATATGAAGCATCTATAGGGAGGGGGTACCAATGTGTATGAATAATCAAGGTCACATGCCCAAGATGGCCGCCACGCCTATATATGGTAAAACTGTTAAAATTTTCAGAACCGGTGAACCGATTACAACGAAACTTTGCATGAAGTATGAATGACTAAAAGTACTACAACGTATATATAAATCATGGCACTGTAATGACCGTGACCTATTTTACGGCAAGGTCAGCATAGGTCGCCAATTCATTTGAATGGGGAAAACTTTTAAAATGTCATTTTAGTGAAAGTCTTGCAGGAAATGGGCAGTAGGACTGAATATTAATGATTCTTAAAAAACAAAATCGACCCCAGGGGCACATATGCCCCCACCCCGAGGCAATATACTTGTATATCTCCATAATATTTAAGCATCAAATTCCTCTGAAACCACTTGGCCAATCAAAGCCAATTTTTATGTGTAGCATCTATGGATGGGGTTTTTCTTTTCAGTTCAGAAAAATCACAACACGTTACAGACGTATAGGTTATAACTTGAATGTTATGCGACAGTCTGCATGCTTAGTTTTTAACCCAATCATGGTTGATAACTATGCTGCCTTCTTTAATTACACGCTGGTGGGTCGGGCGTCAGACTCTATGATGGCCCCGATTTAAAGCTATTCATTTTAGTTGGTTGGGGCCGGAGCTTCTTGTCTGTTGCTTGGCCCACCGGGGTCCAACTGGTGTTTTTCTTTTGCTCCGGAGTTAGTAGGTTATTCGGCGCCAAGGGATCTCCATCGTCGGGCAGCTTACTCAATCTGCGAGGCCTTGTTTTTGATTCATCAGGATGTTTATCATGATTTATTTGTTTGTTCTTGATTATTCATTGACTAGTTAGATATTCACCACGAGGACCGAAGAACTTACTAAATGTTATGAACCACTGCAGAAGCTGAGGGTGAGGTTAGGATCCTGTAAAACCGGTTTAAGCCCGCCAGTAACTTTGTGTTACTGATCGTTCCAAGGCGATACTTCTGTGGTGGTTCTTTTTTTTTATGTCTTGGATTTTATTTTTTTTGTGCTGGTGGCGCCTTATGTATGTTTTCATATTTTTAATTAAGTTAAGGTAATTGAGTGGCCACCTATTGGGAAAATAGCTGCTCATTCGGCTTACGATATGTTTCATGGTATAAGTGCCTGATTGTTAGTTTGGTTTTTTCCCACCTCGGTTTTTGGAGTGGGAATCTCTTTCTGATTGCGCCTGTTCCTAATCTTTGCCTACTTGTACCTTTTTACCAATGTGCATATACAAATTCCAGGTCATATGACCAGATGGCCGCCATGTCCATATATGGTAAAAACCTTTCAAAAATCTTCTCCGGAACCGGTAGACCGATTTCAACGAAACTTGGCATAAAGTATCGATGACTAAAGTACTACAATGTATATATAAATCATGACCCTGTGATGCCCTTGACCTATTTAACGGCAAGGTCAACATAGGTCGCCAATGCACTTTTAAAATGTCATTTAAAGTGAAAGTCTTGCAGAAAATGCGCAGTATGACTGAATATTCATGATTCTAGAAAAAAAGTGGTCCACATGAGCTCATATGCCCCCACCCCGGGGCATTATACATGTATAATTCCATAATATTCAAACATCTCCTCTGAAACCACTTGGCCAATCAAAGACAAATTTTATATTAATCTTCTTTAGGGTAGGGTAACTAATGTGTGTATAAATAATCATGGTCACATGACCAAGATGGGCGTCATGTCCATATATGATCAAAACCCTTAAAAAATCTTCTACTCCGAAACCGGTGGACCGATTTCAAAGAAACTTGGTATGAAGCATCCATGGCTAAAGTATTTAATTGTATTTGTATATAAATAATGACCATATGATAACCTTGGCGGCCTAGGTTATGGCAATGTCAGCATGGGTCACCCATGCATTTGAATGGGGTAAACTGTTAAAATGTCATTTGAAGGGAAAATAAAAAATTAAAACTGAGATCCTTTAAGAGCAGTGAACACATTAATGAGACAGGGGATGGACCATACCTGCATGAAATTGGCAGATGAACAGAATATTGATTATTCTGAAAAAAGAATATGGCCCAAGGGCTTCATCTGCCCCTGCACTGGGGTTAAATACCATAATATTCAAACATGTTTATTGGTACATGTATATGTAGCAGATCTCAGGTGAGCGTTTACAGGACCAATGGTCCTCTGGTTAAGTGTGCTGGTCGGTATCACCCTTAAGAAACAATTTCGATAGGAAACATCGCAGTTTATGAACACCGAATAGGTGCTACATTCGCACAGCTGTTTAATTACCATGGTGTCCCATAGCTTTGTCGTTACCACTGTGCCAAACCAAAAAAGTCTGCGCACAGGAAAGGAAAACATGGGCAGCACATTTTGCTAATTGAAGAACTATTTCCCAAGAACGACGATAATTTTATCGAAATGCTTATGTAAATCTTCATATTCCAGCATCGTTATACCAGTCAAGGAACTTTAGTATATATGACACTTTCACAAATGCGTCAAACTCAGTATCTCCAATTTACATCAACAACGATACTTCAGCGACAGGGTACGAATATTACATACGACTCCACCAACCAAGAGTGCTGCAAAGGCTGGAATTTCGACACCCATTTGAAATAACGATATGTGAGCTGAAAATCATAGAGAGTGGTGAGTACAACAGCAATCATCACTGCACTTACTAGAGTTCGAATAGAGGACTCAGGAATGGATGCGATCAATGCAATTAGATTTGAAGTCCCAACATAGACACTAGGTGGGAAAGAAAATACATAATACATAAAACATTTTTTCCGACAATACATTCGAAGAGCAAAATAACTAACTCTTTCCCAACAAGGCAGCCATCTGGCTAATCAAGGCAACGAGCACAACAGAGAGGCAGGCACAATAAGCAGAAGATGTATCATGAAGATAAATCACGTATACCGGGACGCCGATTACCGTTTATAACCATTTTTACAAATGTACTGGGGTCGATTCTATAAGGAAAGAAAATTAAATAAAAAACAAACAGACATAGTGTTCAAGTGGAGAACACATGTTACACAACTTTTAATGTAATTAAGTTAAAATTCCACCAAAGACACCAATAATACAGAAATTGTTTTTTATCTAGTAATACCATTTTTACTATTACATCAAAATTATCATTTTTATAGGCTGCTAGCCAGAGGGTCGATTGCTCCCCCATAGGGAATTTTGCAGACATACCTATCTTAAAAAACAATTTAAGCTGAGTAGAATAAGAGATGTTTGCACCCTGAGCGTTGGGGCGTTATCCTGTAACAGCCTGTTACATATGTTACCTTAAAAAATTACGAAATTACGATATGGTGTTTTCAGCTACAGAAAAATGACAATAGTTTATCATTTTACTCAACTTTTTCATACTGTCTGCTTGCTGAATGTCTATACTACATATTAATATTGTTTGAACAAAGATTTGACCCACACTAACTGTAACATATGTAACGTAAATTAAGATACCATTTGATAATAACACTTTTGAGTGATATCATATAGTACTTGTAAAGTTGCACTATGTATTTTCCCAAAGATATGATATTTTTTCCATCAGCATGTTCAATTGGCAGATAGAAAAACCAAGGTTTAATTTCCTATCTTGTATATATTGCCTTTAATAAAGTATTAAGTAGCCTTACCCCCAATTTCAAATGCGAAATTTTATATTGCAACAAACATGAAGTATGTAAAATACTTGAAACTGGTGGATATATGTCATAGTTCCATTCTTTCTTGCTTATTTAATCATGAACCATGGCTCTGAGGATCTGTAACCAAGTATCTAGGATCAAAGATTTTGATCCAGAATGTAACATATGTAACAAACATGTAATGAATAACGAATAGCATTATACATAGCAGGAATGTCAGTACATGCCGGTCTAATGCCCCATTCCATAAGATATTTTGCAAACATATATCTTAAATGACAATTCAAGTTTGCTTCAATAAGAGATGTTTGCTTTATGTACATTGGAGCATATGTCTGTGTCAGTCTGTTACATATCTAACCATAATATGTTTAAAAAATAATGATATGGCAGTTTGAGCGTCAGAAAATAAGATTTTTATAATCCATTCACCCTTCTCATATTGTCTGCATGAAACATGTCCATTCTACACACTAAAGTTGCTTGAGCAATAATCATCTGGCACCTACAGTGTAATGTTTGTAACATTTATTAAAATTACCCTTTCAAAATTTGAAACCTCACATGGAATCTTTACCATCATATATCAAAGACACCACTGACTTCATAAATAAAATAAGGCAGCTTCCTCGGTTATCTAAGGATAGTTTCCTAGTTACTCTGGACGTCAGTTCACTTTACAGTAACATTCCGCATAAGGACGGTATTGAAGCATGTGAATATTTCATGAGTAAAAATGGTTGCGCATCAAGAGATTCTGTGCAAGGTATATCAAAACTCATTGAATTGGTTTTAACTAAAAATCATTTTCAATTGAATGACGAAGATTATATCCAGAGGCTTGGAACTGCAATGGGGACCCGTATGGCCCCTTCGTACGCTTCATTGTTTATGGGAAAATTTGAGAAAGACTTCTTAGAATCTTGTGGTGTGCAGCCATTACTGTGGCTACGATTTCTGGATGATATATTCATGATCTGGGATGACAGTGAAGAGAAATTGTTACAGTTTTTTGAAGAAATAAATAAATCATGAAACTATCAAATTTACGTACAATTACTCAAAAACTAATGCTGTTTTCCTAGAAGTAAAGATTGAAAAGTCTCAAGACGGAAATTTATGTACTAGTGTTTTTGAGAAAGATACCAATGTACATCAATATGTTGAATTCTCGTCCTGTCATCTTCTTTCATGTAAAAAGGGTATACCATATAGCCAAGCTAAACGATACAGACGTATCACTTCGGATAATGACAATTTTAAGAGAGACTTGAATAGGCTTGAGACTTATTTCCAGACACGTAACTATCCTGCTGATATCTTAAGTGAGGCCATTCAAAAAGCATCAAATCTTACGGTTGAAGAAGCTTTAATGTCCAACTCCTAATCAAAGCATTATTCCTTTTGTCTGTTCCTACAACCCATCACTTCCAAATATTGGTAAAATCATTAATTAGTACTGGGGTTTACTTAAAATATCAGCCAGTGAAAGTGTACGTCGTCTCTCTGAATCGAAACCTATTGTTGCTTGCAAGAGGCCTACTATTATCCATGACATATTATTAGTTCACTCAAAAATGGGCAAACAAACTGCTTCATTCAATGTTACTAAAAGCGATGTAGTCATTGTTCCACTATTAATGAGTCGGACTGTTTCACCAGTACAAACACAGCATCAGTACATTAGGTAAACTATGCCCTTTCATGTACTTCCACATCTGTAATATACTTGATTACATGTAAAAAATGTAAGGCTCAGTATGTCGGACAGACCCGTCAGAAATGTGCAAATCGTATGAACAATCATAAATATGACATTGCTCATTTTCCTGATACATTCACAAATGTTTCTGAACATTTCAATTCTGCTGGACACTCCATTCAAGATTTCTCTTTTATGCCACTAGATAGAGTTACAAATGACTGGAAAAGGCTTTTAAAAGAAACTACTTGGATGCATGTTTTAGATACAGTTTCTCCTAATGGTATGAATTCCAAAGTATTATTTTAACTATTTAAAATACTATTAGCATGTTTTTCCTAGAACAGTTATTGCAGGCCTTATTGTTATTCAGCTTTTTTAAATTGCACTTTGCCTTTGCCTGTAATTATGTATCTTCATAGATCCTGTTTTCTTGTACTGCATGCTTATTATTATGGAATCACCATTTTTTACGCCAACGTCATTGCCATTTTTTGACGTCGTTGTCATTGACGTCGTGTGACGTTGATGTCATCATTCTCCATTGTCGTTTATTGATGTCCTTGACCGAAACTAGTCGGGAAATAAAGAAAATCAAATAATTCAGTCTTGGAGTTTGATCTCTTTTACCATTTACCTTTCAAAATTAGCATTGTGAGTGACATCGTATGTTTTTTTAGTTACACATTCCAGCTTTTCCAAATACATGTGATTTTTCCATAACCATGTTCAATGGAGGAGATGGATAATTCCTATACTGTATATATTATACTAAATGGTTTGTTTAGCAACCCTACCCCCAATTTCATGAGCCAAATATTGTATTGCTAATTACACAAAACGTGTAAATAATCATTTCTAATGGCTATATCTAATGTTGATAGTTATTTGCTAATATATCATGCTTATTGAGAACTATAGTTGTGAGTTGGTGTTAGCAGATATCTTAATGAGAAATGTAACGTATGTAACATATATGAGGAATGACGTGGGGTACAGTGATGCTATTTAAAATAGTGCCAACACTTCACATTTCCCTATGAATAATTTAGTTTTTGGTGTAAAACAATACTAAAAATCTTATTCATTTCTGATAATAAATGTCTTTGGACCCCTTTAAATACTATTAATAAAACGTTTAGAAATCTCTTTAAAATGCAGAAAAATTAGGGTTCACTACAAAATAGTTTGTACCCGAAGTGTTAATAGACCTAGAATGCTGAAAGTGGTATCAAATAAATGCTACGGCAATGGACTAATACATAACAAATAGGCAGGTATACCAACAAAATGATTATGATTTTCAGCAAGCCAAAGTCTGAAAGTGATGAAAATGGCAAGGGCAATTTTCTATCACCCTACTATAATAGAAAGTCATTTGATGAGCATAAATAAAATATAATGGTTAAATTAGATGTTGGCGATTAACCACCAAGAATTGAGGCGATGCCCGTATTAAGCAAGATGAATCGGCTCAAGTATAATATGGGGGACCCTCATATATATCAAAACAGAAAACATTTCTGTTTTAGGTACACCAATCACAGATATAACAGTTAAGTGTTATAGTGGCACTGTAAATCAAGACTGAAAACAGTGTTCACTTTCTTCCTCAAATGCGATCCAGAATGGGATTAACGGACATGGTCTGTGTAACAAATGACAACAAATCAAATCATACAAAAAACTTTCAAATTTAATACAAAAAAAATTCACCTAAAAGGTAAATAACCTCTTCAATATATACCTAAATGATGATGAATTAAGCTTAAGAAATTACTTTTTTGGGCTTCTCTTAAATTTGAAATAGTTCCTGTAGTTCCACCCCATAAGGATGCTCCTCGAGACATATTGCTTTCAAACCTCGCTCAACCTCCGACATTTTGAAGAAATTATGTTGATATTCCTCCAGTGTTAGACCATGACGCCTCAAAACGTCATAATCTTCAGCTATACTCGTTGGTACAGGGTTGAAGAACAGGTCTCTACTATACCGGCCTCCCGTAAAGAAAAGTCTTCCGAAACCTACAGCCTCCAGCTGCATAAGTACACCTAAGCAAAAACATACCTAAATAAATAAAAGTTTAAATGCCGTTGTACATAGCCTTACATTTGTTGTAAGTGTTGACAGTGTTGACACGTCGACACCTAAGGCAGGGAGAATGCATGATAAATGATGAAATACCCAACATTCCATTGCTTCTTTGTATGAATCAGTGGATCATCGGTTTTGGGACATCTGATAAGTGTTGACAGGGTTGACAACGTCGACACCTACGGCAAGCTGATTGAAATGATCAATCGTGAAATAGCCATCATTCCATTGATTTTTAAGCGCCCCAGACCATCCGCATTAGAATGAATACCCCATATACATGTATAAGTATTGACCCTTAATGCGGGTTGCTAACGCTACCAACAGCATGCTTGACCACCTGAGTTAGGTGTCGACGTGTCAACGATGTCAACACCTACCAGATTGAATTGATAAAATGTGAAATAACCATCATTCCATAGGTTCTTGGTCTGAATTAGTGGGACAATGTTTTTGGACCTTGTGGTAAGTGTTGACAGCGTTGACACGTCGACACCTTAGGCAGGATGAATGCATGATAACATACGCCAGGTTGATAGAAATCATAAAATGTGGAATACCTATCATTCCATTGAATCTTGGTCTGAATTCGTGGAAGAGCGTTAGCGCCCCAAAACATCCGCATTAGAATGAATATCCCATATATAAGCATTGATTCTCAATGCGGGTTGCTAACGCTACCAACGGCATGCTTGACCATCTGAGTTAGGTGTCGACGTGTCAACGCTGTCAACACCTACCAGATTGAATTGATAAAATGTGAAATACCCTTCATTCCATAGGTTCTTGGTCTGAATTAGTGGGATAGTGTTTTTAGATCTTGTGGTAAGTGTTGACAGCGTTGACACGTCGACACCTTAGACAGGATGAATGCATGAAAACATATGCCAGGTTGATAGAAATCATAAAATGTGGAATAACCATCCTTCCATTTAACCTTGGTCTGAATTCGTGGAAGAGCGTTTTTGGGCCTTGTTGGAAGTGTTGACAGTGTTGACACATCGACATCTAAGGCAGGGAGATTGCATGATAAATGATGAAATACCCAACATTCCATTGGTTGTTTGTATGAATCAGTGGATCATCGGTTTTGGGACATATGATAAGTGTTGACAGCGTTGACAATGTCGACACCTACGGCAGGCTGATTGAAATGATCAACCGTGAAATACCCGTCATTCGATTGCTTCTTAAGCGCTCCAGACCATCCGCATTAGAATGAATACCTCATATATAAGCATTGACCCTTAATGCTGGTTGCTAACGCTACCAACGACATGCTTGACCATCTGAGTTAGGTGTCGACGTGTCAACGCTGTCAACACTTACCAGATTGAATTGATAAAATGTGAAATACCCATCATTCCATAGGTTCTTGGTCTGAATTAGTGGGATAGTGTTTTTGGACCTTGTGGTAAGTGTTGACAGCGTTGACACGTCGACACCTAAGACAGGATGAATGCATGATAACCTACGCTAGGTTAAAAGAAATCATAAAATGTGGAATATCCATCATTCCATTGAATCTTGGTCTGAATTGGTGGAACAGCGTTTTTGGGCCTTGTTATAAGTGTTGACAGTGTTGACACGTCGACACCTAAGGCAGGGTGATTGCATAATAAATGGTGAAATACCCAGCATTCCATTGGTTGTTTGTCTGAATCAGTGGATCATCGGTTTTGGGACATCTGATAAGTGTTGACAGCGTTGACAACGTCGACACCTACGGCAGGCTGATTGAACTGATCAATCGTGAAATACCCATCATTCCATAGCTTCTTAAGCGCTCCAGACCATCCGCAGTAGAATGAATACCTCATATATAAGCATTGACCCTAAATGCGGGTCGCTAACGCTACCAAGGTCATGCCTGACCATCTGAGTTAGGTGTCGACGTGTCAACGCTGTCAACACTTACAGTACAGCTTTCGTGACTTTCCTAAATGTCTCGCTGCACGGTGTGCGTGACAACTGCGTGGCAGACGTGACAGCCACGGTGCCAAGCGTGTTGTCCACTTTCCACTACAAGCGTGTTCAAAATTCACGGCGTGTACATCGTGTAAGCCGTGGCACACCGCGAATTTTATTTGCCTCAAACGCAGAGGTTAATTATGTTTCTCGGCACTGCTTATCGAAACCGTGAATCACGGTGTTCGCCGTGGCAGATGATGATTTGTAATGATTCTATTAAAATGCATTCATGCTTTTGGCTACTATCGATGAGTTGAGGTGGTACATTGTATTATTACAAATTCATTTTTCGTTGAAATGCTTGTGAATCTAAAATCGTAATTTGCGCTGAATGATCTGCATACATACCTACATGTATGTACAATTATTATTTACTGTCAAAATATACTGAACAAACGTGAAATCGCAAAACATTATTTTATGATATTCTAACACAAATGTTCACACCAGATTTCATTTTAATGCAAACATTTTATCACACATAAAATTGTTATCATTTTGACTATAATGTGCGCCCATAATGTGCTCTTTGGTTCGTTTCCGTTGAAACGAAATACGCCATGTTACATGCATTTTAAGAAGTAGGACGTCAGAAAATAATAATAAAGAAAAGAAAAGAAAGAAAAAAAAAAAAAAAAAAAGAAAGAAAAACATGTCAATTCAGTATCAGGTGTACCAGAAGTAGCCAAAATAAGAGCATGAAATCGTCTTTGGTTGGTCTCTTGCACTGCCAATATTGTCAGTAAGTTCGGTTTCATGATCTGTAAAACTTGCATGGTTATTTATCTGACCTATTACTTGTTAAAATGCATGTGCCACATCTCTGATTGCATTCACGGAATCGATTCAAAGTGCAAGTTATAGCCAAAGAATGGAATTCGTATGTGTAATGAACAGTTTAACAATTAAATGCGAGACAGAAATTCAAGATGTTACGTTGTCTTGACGGACCACACTACCTACCTGCTTGAAACTGCATAGAAAATGCGAAATGATCAGTACGTTAGGAACAGACAGGCAAACAGTTGATTGAAATTCATATTCCGGTTTCTTTATTTGACAATCTGTCCTGCGTTACTGTAAAATGCTCTGATGAAACGCAAAAGTCTCATATGTTCTTTCTGGATCACATTTGTATAATGCTTGTTTGTTTAGTATTAAATTGATGTTTGACGTCCCAGTCAATAGATATGGTCATGTCGGGACGTTGCTTCCACTTTTAGGGACTTTTACCTAAAATTAGGATGCCATGATATCCAAATTATGAGCACCCATGTAAGCCTTAGACTTTTATGAATGTATGGTTTGACTTGAACCACATTTCCTAGGCAGTGTACTTTTCCTGGGCTGTCTCATACCTGAGCGGTATCAAATTTTATCGATTCTTAGATTTATAAAAATGCATGTGCCTCTTTCCAGTGATGCATTTTAATTATGAGCCGCGACGCGAGGAAACAGGTCTTCGGTTCGACCAGGTCCGACATAAACTGGTCTGTACAGTCACAGAAAACGGCTATAGCTATAAATTATGGATTTAAAAAGAGAAGAGATTGTACTATCCTTGTAGCGAAAACAAAGGCGCTGATCTGCTGTGCAGTTACTGCACAACTGATGTGCGTCTTTGTTTTCACATAGGCAAATATCCGGTTTTCTCATGACGCGGCTCTGATGATATATGCATTAATCAACATGCTTGCATTCATTTTTGATTGAGCTCTTTACAGGTTCAGTTTTGCATTTTAAACCGCATTGTAAACATAAACACTTGGATAAATTTCTGTCGTATATTTTCCTTTGGACAAGTAGACCACCAGTCATGCTGAGTTTATACATGTTTTTGCACAAACACAAATACATAAGACAGTTGGAACCATTCATCTTAATGAATCATTGAGCTTGATTTTCAGCATTGTATGGCTCAGCATATCGGGGACTTACATGTAGCTTGTTGAACTCTGCTAACAAACTACTTTAAAATGAGGAAGCGATATTCAGTTATTACATTCCTGGGAACTTTGAAAAGCTCCGAAAAGAAAAATAAATGTACAGTTGTACACGTGTACAGTTGTACACGTATTGGCATATTTCGTGGTAATTTGAACAGTTCGTAAGCTACTTAGCAAACATATTTATAAATTCCAGTAACAAACCCGAGTGTATGCATATAGTTAAATACGAGTACGACTTCACATGCACACTGCTCTAAATATTTTTTTAAATAAAAAAGAACTGTTTCCATATACTGCAATGTAAACTACTCCATTTGGCAGACGTAAGGTGCCCGGTAAGGTGTTACCCATTAAAATAAGAAAATTGTCACTTGCCATTTCTTTTTTATTTTGTTTTTTATTTTTTATTTTTTTTTTTTTATTTTTTTTTTTACGAAACAAAACGAAAACGGTCAAACTGTATAGATGTAAATGTGTAGATTATGATGAATGTCGTTGCTATGCGAAACAATATTCGGCTACACTAGCAATATTTTTGCCTTTGACCAATAAGCGTTTTACTTACGGCGTGTAACCGATCAAGACTGGTAGGATTATTTTTTATTATAACTAGTCATTATAGAAATAATTATGCAAATGGTTTAGTAAATTAATTACATTGCCATTCCTTATCACTAGGGGTCTAATTATCAAGCTGTTCTCGCAGAATTATTTTATAGCACCAATAAATGCGCATTGATAGAACGCTTTGCCTATAAAGCGACAAGGGTCTAGTTGCACAAGATACTAATGTGCAAAGCGGTAGTGGTTATAGACAAATGTTTTCTTGAAAATTTAATAATTTGAATACAAATGAACCGCCGCATAAGAAAACCAACACTCTGCATATGCCAAAACAAAGATGCGTATCAGCTGTGCAGTAACTGCGCAGCTGATCAGCGCCTTTGCTTTCGCTTCACGGATAGTACAGTACAATCCCTCTACTTTCTAAATCCAAAATGTCCAGACTCTAGCCTTCTTCTGTGCTTGTATAGTTTGGCTTGTGTCGGACCTTGTTGCTTTTCTCATGACGCTGCTCATAAATTCTGCAATCACCTTCCATTCGCTGATTTAAGATGCAAATTACAGATGAATATACACTAAGTACCAGTAATGTGCCACCGAATCTCGTGGTAAAACAGTGCAATATGAAAAGCTGAGCGCGCTCGATACGATCATTAAATCCAAGTCAGTCTATCGCAACAAAATAACTGTTCTTCTAAAGGGTGGCTTGGTTGAATAATTGGTCCCCGCCCATTGGGTCAAGAGAAAATAGATGGACTGGTTGTGCCTCTTATTACTGACCAAACATGTAAAACATGTAATACTGATTAATCGCTCAGAAGGCCGGGGCCTGCTTAAAAGCGGCACATTTTGGAGGTGTTGGGTTGATGTGCAATCAAATAGAGCAAAGGCCCAGACATGACCATAGGTTTTTGCTGAGACAGTACGAAACAAGTCAAACAAACAGTAATTGCAAAAACACTAGCACTAAAATTGGCAATAGGCACTCGCAAGAATAGTCCTCCTGTCATGTCCGCTGAAAATCATAAAAGGCGCTAAAGCCCCGGCCACAAGTACAACAGCCGATCAGGCGAATGACAGGCATCTGCTAGATCTCTGTTTATACAAGTTTAACGGACAAAATTTCACACTCGCGCAGCCGCTCATATCTACATTGTACAATGACACTGCGGAACAACGTCTCTGCTCGAACTGCATAAGCCAATATGTATATTCCGTGCAATGAATGATTTAAGGATCATATATCAATGACCTGGCGTGAGGTGCATTATGCGATCTCATCGTTGAGTTCTTATACGTTTTATTTGTTCTACGTAACGGTTTGTAAGTGAGAGCGCTTTTTAAAATTGCGACACCGTACACTGTATTATCCCTTTTAGAAGCATACACTGTATTATCCCTTTTAGAAGCATAGCGCAAACACGCCTGTCGTGACTTATACAATATGTTTATCGTTACAAACATATCAGAGAGGCTCCGTTTCTATAAACATGTAATAAATACTTTTCTATGAGAAATACTTTTGGAGCATTCATGAATTCGTTGAGTTGATGACTTCTACAAATGCAATATAATCCGTTATTTTGAAAAGTACATGTCTATATTTATGAAAACGACGGCCATATACTAGTTAGTATCATGGGTAATTCTTATGATTTAGTGATTAGTATCATGGGTAATTCTTATGATTTAGTAATGAGATTATTATTTTCTGTCATGGTTTTATTACATTTTTTTAAAACAGGCTATCTCGAGATACGTCACATGTACATGTATATAGGAGAACACTTTCAATCTCGCCAGTAACACCCGCAGAGAACAGGTTTCACATGTAACTAATACCATTATATGCCGGCTTTATGAATAGGCTCATATTTTGAAACAAAGAGCGAGATTATGCATGCACAAATATAAAATATCCTTAAGACCCATGCGAAATGCCTTT